>CM033115.1:4705923-4977235 GCA_019321725.1 Paulownia fortunei
CTATCGAATCACTAACTAAGAATTTTAACTTAAAATTAAGATTTCAACAAGCAAACTCTAGAAATAAACAACAAACGATTAGGGGGATTGATTTGAGTAACTAAGTCGCAGAAATTAAAACTAATTAAAATATAAAGCAATCAAAATCAAAACAACAATCAACAATCTATTAAAGTAGGTTGAGGTTTCATTCGCCACCACTAGACAATGAGATATAATTTCATATCAATATTATTAATAACTTACTATTGAAATTATCAACCGTAGGTAATAATAAGTTTTATTACCTCAATCTTTCCTTAGTTATTTGTTAGGTAGAACAAGCTCTCTACCTAATTTCCTACCCAACAAACAACTTAAAACAAGCTCTCTTGATTTAATTTAATGGATGCATTAAAATAAAAAAATAGATTGATCTAAGCAACAACCACACAAGCTCGAGTTTTTTAACTTAGGTTATGTTTTTCATTGCAATTAACAAAAATATTTGATAATCAATAATCATAATTTACTACATATGATTAGAAATTCAAGATAATTACGAATCTAAAATCTCTAATCTAGTTATAAGGTAGTTCTCAAACCCAATTTGGTTGCGCGCCCAAATAAAGTAAGAAAATACTTATAAGACATTAAGTATAGAAAAACATAAACAATTTCAATTGAAAAGTTGGTCAATAATATCAATCATTTAATTATAATAACTCATGTCTAGGGTTTTGAAATCAACATCAACTAAGAAGGAAGTTTAACCTAACATGATAAAAATTAATAAAAAATTAAAATTAACAACATTGGGAATCAAAGAAACTTATTGGTTGAAAAAAATAATTGAAGTTGATGGTGAATTATGGATATCACCTCCTCCAACCCTCTTCCACTTTGTCTTTCTTAATGCTCCAACACCCCAAGATTGCTTTCTAAAGATGTATGTGATTTCTACGAGGATGAGTGAATATGAAAATTTGATGAGTGTGTTGAGAGGATAGTGTGTATTTATAAATTGTGAGATGGTGTTGTGATTTATTGTAAAGTGTATAAGGTGTGTTGTATGATATATTATATATATCTAGTGTATCCAAATTACAAACATGTGTCGAAAGGTGTAAAAGATTGTCATTTCGAGCAAAGGGATCAGTTTTCCTACATGGATGGCGCCTCAGCACCAAAGAGAACAATAAGCACGACGCTTAGGCATCATTGCTACTGTTTTCTTCTTCTCCAGTTCGACGCTCTAACACTATTCATCTCCTTTCAACTGATGTTAGACCTCTTTCTAACATGAATTGATTTTTTGTATCTTTATAACAATTGTATCCCTATATGTTATCTTTCTGTAGCCACTTCAATTAGGTCAATATCACATTTGTGGAGTTATGTCAATAATACAAAAACTGTCATATCTAAAAATTTCAATGCACGTTTGATTCTTTAACTGAATTTTTCTCTTTAAAATTAATTGAATTGGGATAAGTTGTCAACATGAAAGTTGTAGATATATCTCTTATTTTTTCAATGAGCTAAGAATTATGTCACTAGAGCTTTGAATTAGAAATTATGCCCAAATACAAAAACTGTCACAATTAAACCATGTCAATTTGGTCCAAAAATACTTGTTTCAACTTCATTTTGGCTTATTTTCGATATTTTGATTTTCAAACTTCTATCACACATAAAAAACATTAATAAAAACCTATTATTAACAAGAAAAAATCAAGAAAAATATAGATGAATTGATACAAAATATGTATAAATATACAATTATCAATAGGGGCAAGTTTTTAAAATTTAATATTTTTTGTATAAAATCTTTACTCATTTAGAACCCTCCCTAGTTCCGCCACTGATTGGAATAAACCATTCGATTTTGAGTTAACTTAGTAAACAATGTGTTGTTGGTACCATGCCTCATCAATAATAAAAATTATCTGATTGGACTTTTTATATTCTTGTCATCTCTAATTCTACATATTCCCTCTGTCCTCAATATATAATTTTTATTTTCTTTTTTGGACATTCAATTTTTGATATAATTTTTTTTTATCTAAAACTACCATCTCATTTAAATTAACAGTGTGACCACTAACTCTTATAGTATAATATTATAAAATTGTACCAAATTTTTATTTTTTTACCTCACATTTAAAACTAGGTATCCAATTTAACGAAATTATAATATTGGGACAAAGATATATAAGATAGATGAGAGTTTGAATTAGGAGATTAGCTAGTTACACAAATATCTAAATAGGTCAAAGGTGGACTAAATGATGTATACAAATCCTGAAAAGATCACAATTCTGACTATAATATTAAATTAGTGATTTCTGTTGTTAAAAAGCAGATGCATTGAACTTTGAAATTAAGAGGATTAAGATATCGAAGAATAATAGCAAAACTAGATTAAATGACTGGCTGAAAAGGACACAAAGACAATCTTTAGAATTTTTTTGTTATCCTATGAATACTACACCTGAAGACAATCCATTATGCTGAAGTAATGGAGCCATTTCTAGGTTTAGTTTTGACTGATGTGAGGGACATGTATAGCTCTTGATTCTTGGTAAGAAGTTTGGCAAGAAAGAATTGTCAATTAAAGTTTTTTATTTTATTTTAGTATTTCATTTTATATTTATTTTATCGTAAATTTACGTTAAGTATGTAAAATATTTTTTTAAATATATATTTGACATAAATTATAAAGACTTAATGTGCATTTATAAAAATAGAATTGAGACAAAAATATTAAATTGAAACATAAAATTTAAAAATAAATTTATTGAAAATTAAAATTTTATTATATGACGATATCATATAAATTCCACTGCAAAAAAAAATAAGTACAAAGACAAAGATATACTAGGTAATCTCATTTTTTTTCGTACAAAACAAACACGATTAATGTGTTTCTTATAACATCGACTTATTAATGTGAATTGAATTGAAACGACTGAATCTTGATGGGATCCACGAACAACGCGATGATATGGGGCTTCAAAACCTTTTCCGGTTGAGTGTATCCATCTTCGTTGTTCTTGTACGTGACATCTATTATTCTT
The DNA here is from genome assembly GCA_019321725.1 of Paulownia fortunei. Lineage (NCBI taxonomy): Eukaryota > Viridiplantae > Streptophyta > Magnoliopsida > Lamiales > Paulowniaceae > Paulownia > Paulownia fortunei. Next base: position 4,708,983 of record CM033115.1, read on the forward strand.
TCAAGATTAAGGATTCGCATTAGGACATCCCTCGAGTAGGAAGTTGGCCTAAGGCACTCCTCATTGATATCCTTCCATGCATTTGTAGCTATCTCAAAAAACTTATTCACTGCCTCTTCCTTAGTCACTCCATTTTCCATCATGTAGCATTCAATGCCAGTAGCAATTTGGCCCCTTTCCTTCTCAACCTGAAAATGTCAACAACAGATAAAAACTTAGAGAAATCCAATCAAACTAATAATACCATTTTCAAAATTCACTCTAAACTATAGGACATTTCATCTAATGATTTATATTTTGCTTATAGGCACACCAAGTTAATTAGATAAACTTTGTTTTTATGACCTAAAATTTGTACATGCATACCTCATAAGTAGCTATGTCATCAATGACACGACAAATTGTCAAGCCGGCTACAAGCATCTTAGGTTTCTGACTTAGCCATTTGAATTCTTCCTCTGTTGCAGATTTTGTTCCCAGCAACGACGTCGTTGTATGGTAACAGTAAGTGCAGGTGATTAGAGCATTGTCCAGGTACTCAGAAAATGGTGGCAAGTATCCTTCAATGAACCACTTGGCTTCAACATGATAGCTCCTCACCAATTCCTTAAGCTATATATACATTCATATACATGCATGAGAAATTTAGTCTCAGTTTTGAAAAGCCAATACAATTTTAAGCAGATAAAAAAATAAAGAGATTAAGCACAAGAAATCAAGAGGAAATGAAGCGAAAAAAGAACTTAAAATCATACTGCTTCTTTTGCATAGTATACAGCGTAGGATCTTCCTTCACTTGCTAATTCTTCCTCAAATTGCACGTAGAGTTCCAAAAGAGCTTCATAAAATGGTTTGATGTAATCTGGGAGTCGATCAATCTGGCTAATATCCCACCTAAGGAAACCAAGCAATAGATTAAGTAACTTGGCAACAAATAAATGAGCTATATATATATATATATATATTTTTTTTTTTTTTTGGGGTTCTTTTTACCTTTCAATGGCCTCTGTAAAAATATCGAGTTCTTCTATTACACCATAGGCATCATACGTATCGTCGATTATGGATGTCATAGCAATGGTTTTAGTGAGCATGACTCGAGCTCGAGAGAACTGAGGTTCGTGATACACTCCCATGGCCCAAAAGAAACACTCCACCACTCTATCTCTAGCATATGGAAGCTTAGACACAAGGTCCAATTCTTTCCACCACCTGCATTAATTCGGATTTAAACACGTACATATGTGCGACATGCGTATATTTTACATGACATATCTTAACGATGTTACCTTGAGACTTCATGGAGCTCTTCTTTGTGAAGCATCTGCAATAAATTATAGTCTAATTTGGCAAACCTAAGAAGGGTTTCGTTTTTTTGATCATCTTCTTCGTAAATGGAGATGAAAGTACGTGCTTCGATTCTTGGATTGCCCAAATGCAAGGGTTGCACTAGAGAATGCACAACTTGTTTCCTAAGGGGTGAGCCAAGATTTGGTGCCATGGACTTGAGATTGGCTGTTGCAAAAGCAAGACCATCTTCAAGTATGTCTTCTCCATGTATTCTCAGATGTGCTGCTTCATACAAGCTCAACAAACCCTTCGCATCACTCTTAAGGGCCTCTTGGAATTTTCCATCATCATCCTTAAATTTGCTAAAAATATCTGATTAAAAAAAAAAAGTTAGTTGGTAGATAAATTAGTTTACCTTATGAGAGAATTATCATGGTTCTAGGAATAATAGTGCTCAATTTTTTTTAGTCGATCTTCTAAGGCTCAGCTCCAGTTCGACTCGTTTATGTATCCCTACACGTGGGTACTATAAAAGTGTTCGTCTATAAATATATTTACATATATAGGGTGAGTACGTACCTGAAGATATACGGTGGCCATGCTGTCTGAATACTCGAAAATGAAGTGCAACAGTGTACAAGTCATAGGTTTCATCCTCATAATTTGTATTGAGATTGAAAAATTGTTCCAACTTCTCTTCAATCTCATTTTCAAAGTGATATGATACGCCTAGGCGCTCAAGTGTGTCAATCAGATTGAGAGCATCCACCATTTTACTCCCAGTAGCTGTCAGCATACTCCTAACTTCATTCCTAAACACTTCAGTAGCCTTGGTATATTCTTGTATCACCTGTCAACAAGTGAAACATTTTGTTATCTTTGTCGTGCTTTGCGAAAGAAATAGACACATATGATCGTAGACCACTATATGTTACAATTTTTTTTCCAAATATACGAATACTTAATTAGTGTGTTGATATGATATTTGGTGAGCATTATGCTCATTTGTAATTCTTTGGAACTTAGAGCAATGTTGCATGATGGGAGCAAAAGACATAGTATTCGTGGTGCAACGAGTTCTAAAACAGTGTGTAATAGTGTAATGGTATGTGTTAAAGTTCTAGGTTTTTATCAACGGGGCATTTTTCCTGAACATGCGACGGTTCATAGATTGTCTAGGGGCTAGGGTTGGTAGCCGTAGTTTTTATACCCTTTTTTTTTTATCTTATGCAGTAAATACACTCCTCTATTGTGGACGTAGTCCGATTTAGAATGAACCACGTAAATTTCTGTATTGATTTTTGATTTCATGTTCGTATTTGGTGTACGTTATTTCTAACAGCTACGTACACTAATAACAATGTTTTCATATTAGTATGTTCCTACATGAAATACACTACTAATAATTAAAAATTCAAAAATTCATTCTATAACCCACATGTGATTGGCAAACTATATATACAATATGCATGAAGATTTAAAAAATAAATAAATAAAGAGAAAAAAGGAAAAACCTGAGTATCAGATGTGTATTTGATGAACTGGTCACCCCATAAGCTGGGGGAGAAGTTGGCAACAGGGCGAACAATTTCCTTTTGACTGCTTACAGCATTTTCGACAAGTGCTGGAGCCATTCTGTATTTAGTTCTAAGACAGAAATTAATTCTGTGATAGCAGAAGAGTTATTTGATTTTCACTTAGTGAAGAAGTGTTGATGGGATAACACCTCCATTTATAGTGAAGAGATGGCCAAGAATTTTCAGTTTGCATGGCTGCATTTCTCAGCATCTGCTCAATTTTTTGACTACAAACATTTATTTGACTGAAAATTATTTTAAAATTAATCTGTCCTGAATTTCAAATTGAATTAAAATATGAATATTCGAAAACTTAATTCGGATTTCCTGTCTATTCATTTTTTCATTTGTATTTCATGTTACAGATTAATTCATATCACAAATATATGTCAAGTGGATAAAATATTTTTAAACATATATATTTAACGTGTATATATGAAGCGGGAGGGACATGATCTTTATTTTTTTAAGAATATTACAATTGATTCTGATTTTCACCTTTAATGATTTATTATAGAAATGACTTATTATAGAAAGTTGCCTTTTCAATATAAGATGAATATTAAATTATAATAGAAGATAAAAAAATGTGGAAAACTACTTTAAATAACAGTTTTTTTGGTCCATATTTGTCTAAATAATTAGCTAAAGACAGAAAAGTCCGATTTTATTTTTTTTGAAGAAAAGTCCAAACATAGTTTTTCATTTTTGACTATTATTACATGCATGCTCGTTAAATAAAACAATGAATATTAGTAAGTATACCTAGCTTTGTTCATCAGCAACAAATAATATCAGCACGGATTACATTTAGTCAATAGTCTCCAACTTTAGAAGCACGAGGGGAAGAAGTAAGAAAATTACCAAAAAAGTCTTATTTAAATAATTAATAATCCTCTATTCCAAAAAAATGGCTAGACATTGTATTTGATTGTAGAACGTACTTTAAAAATAAGAATTTTATAGATGTCTATAACATTATTTTTAGAAATAATAAGTAGGGTCACAATATTTAAAATTATTAGAAGTTAGAGATTTTTTCAAAAAGAAATCACTAAAAAACCTGTTTTTAAAGCGTTTTATTAAAAGAAAGCATTTCTTAGACCTGAAGGTATCAAATTCCTTTATTTGTTATAGAGATGGGTATATTTAGAGCCGTCTTAACTTCATAAAATTTTAAAATTTAGTATAAATTTTTTTAATTATTGTTTTTAATTAAAATTTAATCTCGTTCTCCAATATTATTTTTATGGCTCCCCTTGGAGGCATTCTAATTTTATTTCACAGAAAATGATATTTTGTTTTACATGTTCAAATATCTTCCATGCGTCAAATAATCTGTTCTGAAAATGGGCATCAAATTAAGGTTGATATTTGTATCTTTGACTGATAGAAACATTAGCTCATTAAACAAGTCATAATTCAAAGGTTAGTTGTGGAAATTTGAGCGGTACATTGAATTTGTTCCTTTTTGGAATTTCGTAGCTCAAATTAACTTAGATCTCGGAAGCTGCTTATAAAAAAAAGTAAAGAGTATAAATGAAGTGAGTCATTGTGAGCAGCAAATTTGTTATGTAGTGTTTGAACGGATTTTAAAAGTTTTTTAACTTAGACATTTGATTGATAGAAGAATTGAATTCAAATGAATTTTAATTTAACAAATTTGACTCTACCTCGATCGAGTATATTAACATTATAAATATTTTATTGTTATTTTTTTAGTTTTATTAATTTTAAAATTTATCAAACAAGAAAAACTATTACAACTTGATTTATTATGCATAACAGAATGAGTTTTAAAAAATTGATGTTGAATCCAATTTTTTTTTTTTTTATTATGACGGAAAATTCGCGGTCGTTATCTTTTAAGTATGTAGTGGGGTAAACTCTCGAATTGATGTAATAACCTATAAATCATACCAATCAAGTAAACCGCACTAAACAAATTCGGTGCGATAAATTCGATCAAAAAAGTATTGAGAGAGGATTCAAACTCGAGATATAACGTTTCGCGCAACCCTTTTCCACCAATTCTACTATCCTTTGCGGCATGTTGAATCCAATCTTGATTAGTTTACAAGATGATGGTGGGATAACTTTATGAAAAACTTTTTAAGACTTTAGATTTTAAGAGAATAAAAAAAGCTCTAATTTATTTGCAAAAAAATCCTTTTAGCCTATATATTTCTATTTAATTAGTAAAAGGTAATATTGTCATATATAATTATAATTAAGTAATATGATGCATCCTTAATTGTCATTTTCTTTTTAAGGAGCTTATATCTAATTTTCCAACTCGTAAATGATCAAATTCTACGTTTTTATAAATAGATATTTTATAAGTTTTGACTAAAAATAAATTTAATCAAAATAGCCACCTCGAACTACATTTGGCTCAATACTAAGTTGCAAATTAAGCTAAAGTATATTTAATAACAATATTTGAACTTAAAGTAGTTAACGACAGCTTGAATTGTCTATCTTGAATAATGAGTTTGACCCAAAAAAAAAAAAAAAAGGGTTGCTTTACCAATCAAATCTAATTAAAGTGGTAAAGTTGAAGTGCTAGTTTGGAAGTTTTGAATTTCATCGAAAAAAAAAATATTTATCTACTTTTATAACAATTAGCTACTTTATTGTTAATTATTAAATCTTGATATTTACTAATAACTGATAACTAATTATTTGTTGATAATTAATATTTTTGATCTAAGACTACTAAAATATTAAAAAAAGAAAAGACTTAGCTCTAAAATACATGGTCTTAGTTTTTTTGAGTTAATTGACTAATGTTGAATGATGTTAATAGAACATGGGTTATAAACGTATGCACCTTTTTTGTTTCAATTAATAGTATTGCAAAATAATTTTTGGATTCGAGTGATTTGAGTTTTTTTTATACTCGTCGCTCATTACGATATAGTAAATTGTTTTCATGTATTATCCACAATATAGTTATTGAATGAACTACATAAATTTTGATCGCTTTTTAAGTTTAAATTTTTAACTTGTGCTTAAATTCTAGAGTTAGATAATGTGCTATATGAAAAAAAAAATTAATTGAAATGAATTTTTTTCTCCATTTGATAAGGAAAAATTGGAAGTCAATGAAAATATATTAACATAAAGGAATATTCCTCTTTAAAAATTACACGTAGACTACTCACGACTGTAAATAAAGATAAGAAAATCATTTTTGTAATTTGGCTTATTCTCTTTAAAAATGACACGTCGAACCTGCATATCTCTCTTATGTGGTCGAAATAAAAATGGTTTTGATATTTGTTTTATGCGTCCTTGATTTTTATTTTCTACAACTACATATACTTTTTCTCATGCCTTTTGGTCAAATGTATTGACAGCCGCAGATGATGAACCAATAATTTTACCTTGTGACAAATTCAAAGAAACGTGGCTCATCTGGCTAAAAATTTTATGAGATGATTTTATAAATTTTTAAAATAAGATGATATGATTTTAATATATTTTTAAAAAATGTAAGCAGTTCGATAGCTCTTTTAGTTTATATAATAATAATTATAAAAATTGATATTGTTAATACATATGATCTTATTTTATTCCCACATTTTAAAAACTTATTTTAAAATAAAATTTAACATTTAAGATTTCATAAAAAAATTAAATAAGTTTATCTTATTAAATTACCATTAACAATTGCTATTAACATAGAACGTTCTACAATTTTTTAACTTTTGGACCAATACTAGCTGATCTATAATCACCAAATAATTTTTTATGATTTTAAAGTTCTGAACAATTATAATTATTTATTTAGTTGGTTTCACATGAGTTCAAAATGAAACTTACTTACTAATCAATAATTATGATATTACTTCATTCAGTTTCAAATACTATTAATATGTAATTTGAATCAAATGTTTAAATAAAAATTAGCTAATAAATTTTTTTTAGTAAAAGAGCATGCTTTAAAAGTCAATTAAAACTAAGTCATAAAAATAAATCACCTTGTCTTCATACTATTAAATTGAGCAAATTAAAAAATAAAGCACAAAGTAAAAATCATATTGATTTCTTCTAAAATGGAGAGTCAAATTAACAACAATATGTTGTCAAATGTAAAGCAAAAACTTTACAAATTCAAAGTATGTAAATGAGAAGATTAATATCTTCTTGCGTTAGATGATTTGCTTGGTAAAATTCTAAAATTTATTCAACAATTTTAGAGTTAACTTATTATGTATCTAAAATTTACACTGATATTTTATTCTAAATTTATGATAAATAAATTGATTTACACTGAAATTTTATTTCGAAGTAAATTAATACACCTTTAACACTTAAAAGTAAATAAATAAATATCGAATGAAACATTTTAATGTCCATTATCCTGCAAATAACACTTCAGGAAAATTATACCATATAATTACACCTGAATATAGAAATAATAAGTTTTTCCATCGTTAAAAGACATTTATATAATTTAATGCTCACTACTCTATCCGAATTTAAATTTGCAGTTAATTATATTATACAGTCAAATGTAGAATCTTATGACTACTTTATTCTAATATTAATTTTTTGACAATTTGCGATATTGAAAATTTTTCAAGTTTTACTAATTAGTATGTTATTATCTATTTTTCACCCAAGAAAACTTTTACTCTACATCCGTAAACATATTTGACTAATTTATTATAATAATAATTTTTTGATAATATATGATATTGGAAATTTTTCAAATCATACACTATTTGGTATGTCATTTGTTATTATCCTATTATTTTCAAAAAAAAAATATCAAAATTATTTTACACTACATCCGTAAATATATTTGACTAATTTATTATAATATTATTTTTTTGACAATTTGTGATATTAGAAAATTTTCAAATCTATTCTGTATGTCATTTATTATTTTCCTATTATTTCCAAATTAAAAATAAAAATAAAACATCAAAATTATTTGACACTACATTAAATATATTCAAGTTCATCGGTTAGCAATATCACTGGACATATAATTCTGAACGAGATAACATTTAATAAACATTCAAGTCCTATTAATGTTTTCCCCTTCTTCAGAGGTCTACACTCAAATCCACAACTGTCTTTTATGCTACTAGAAGACAGAGGATTGTGAACCCCAACATTCACCCCACCCTCACTCACCCACCAACAAGCACCCACCCCCACAAAAAAAAAATAATAATAATAAAAGAATAGAGAGAGGATTTGATTAATGAAACACGAACTAACTAGAAAACAAACGTTTGTTTTCATTTTTAGTGAGATTTTTAATATTAATGTTTTCAATTGTATTTTATTTTTGAATTAATATTTGATTGAAAATGAGAATGTCTTTGGATATAATATAATATTTTTGTAAATAAATTTCATATTTTCTGTATGTCTCATCAATCAAATTATATTAAATTAAAAATTATTATTTAATATAAGATAAATAACACTTCATCCCCTCCAACAAAAAAAAAAATGATCATTTTAGAACATTATTTTTCAAAAATATATTTTAAGTATTTTGCCTCATCAAATTGAATCATTTTGGCACGTTAGCCCTTAAAGTAAATTTTAAGCATTTTGCTCACTCAACTTACATTTTAGTACTTTGTTCATTAAGGTAATTTTTAAATAATTTTTTTATTAAAATGTTCTTTGTCAGCAACCATCGCGCATTTTTCATCTTTCCATGTAAAAGTAAATATATATATATATATCATCATATATTTTTTATTATTATTAATAGTGAAAATACAACAAATGGTGATATTTTTATTGTAAATAATATCGAACCAAGTATTATCGACAAAAAATATCATCATTATTTATAACAAAAGCACTATGATTTAAATGTTAAAACACCAATGGCAAAAATAAAAAAAAATTATGGTGCATTTTTTTTTAGTTCTGCATTTAAAGATGGAGAAAACAACGATGTCAGCTCACAGAGACCATTTCAATAAAAAAATTATTTGAAATTAGCTTGTTGGTAAATTTTAGTTGGTGTAATATCAAAATGGTTAAAGTATTTCTGACAAAATTTCAACTATAGTCGAGACAAGAGTTTAACTTTTTTTCTATAAGACGAAATTACCTCTCACTTGGTGCTTATGAGATATGACAATCGTCTCCCAATATACAACGACTAATTTCTTATGATAATAGCACTACAAATCACAAGAACTTTCAAACTATAAAAGTATTTTAGAACTCTATTATAAACTTGAGAGAAAGATAAAAATAGATTGAATAAATGAATAAAAAATGATAAAATTTGGAGGTTTATTTATAGTTTTCGAAGAGTTGTGGTGTCAATTTATGAGTAAGTGCAATTTTTAATTCGGATCAATTTGAACTATACAATTGTGTCCCTCTGCGAAAATCTATACCCTTATAGTGAACCTCTTTGCTAAGAATCAATTTCAACCGTCCGATCGCACCTCTGTGCGAATGTCCACATCGCTTACAGTGAACCCCTTGTCAAATATCAATCTCAAACGTCCAATCGCAACCCTTTGTAAAGGTCTACATCCTTTACAGTGAGCTCTTGCCAACCGAATGGACATGTCAGCGATTTGGTCCACTCATAGCCTTTGGACACGCCTTGTCAATAGCTGTGTGTCCGGTTACGTCCATTCAGTTTTCAATCGCACGTTGTCATGCCACGCGTATGTTAACCGAATGCAGCTGCCACATCAACTCACACTAGCCACATCACTGAGTCACACTAAGCCACCTTGGTTCAATTTCTAAAAAATTTAAGGCCCATCAACTCCTCGCGTGTACGCTAACCGAATACATCTGTCACATCAGCTCACACTAGCCACGTCACTAAGCCACCTTGGTTCAATTTTTGAAAAATTTAAGGCCTCTCATCTCCTCATGACGATGTGTACGTGCTCAGCTCCCCGCGCGTATGCTAATCAGATGCATCTATCACGATCTAAATGTAAAGTGCATCTGTAAAGCGCCCAATGCGATCTTTGCGACGTACACGGGTACGGGCTCGGATGGTGCTACGCACCATCCTCATAGCTCCTTAAACTAGCTAAAAAGTTAGTCAAAAAATCACTAGAGTGCACAATAGGAGAGCTCTATTTGATTACTCATTATTAAAGTGAGATTCTATATATGTAAGATAAAGTTGTTCCACTCTTCCAATATGGGATTAATTACTTTTTACATTCCCAACATTCCATAATCAATCATTTATTTAATTGACTTACTTTATCCATTAATTTCTCATTCACCCGAAATTGATTTTGAGAATTCAAATATATTAAACTTATCTACTTATGTCGTAGATTATATTTAATCAAATTATATCTATTTTTATAAAATAAAATTTATTTTATTTATTAGTCAAAATTGAGTCAAACCTAATTTTTTAAAACAATTTCTAACATGGCAGAGGCGCTAAATTGCTATAATAGATATAAGTTGAAGAAATACAATGTTTAAACTTTACTTTTAGAGATAACGTGTCAAAATGATCAATTTAGGATGTGAAATGTCATTTACCTTAATTTGTTATGGGTCTTATTATAGAAAATAAATTATTAATTAATAAATTAATTAATTTTAAGAATTTTAAAATTAACCATACATCATGTCTATTAAGAATTTGATTCCCATTTTGACTAAATAGGTGTAAAGTTAGGTTTGAATTGATGGGTTAATAATATAAAAATGAGACAAAAAGATTTTTTTGTTAAAAATGGTAAAAACAAATATGTTTTGTGTTTGAAATAGTAGAAAACTGAAAAGAGGAGTTTGGAAGTGAAACCAAACGTTCCTAATTTTTCAATTTTTTTTATTATAATTTCCCAAATTAAACTTTATACTTTTAATGGTGATGGATACCTGTATAATTTTTTTCCTATTATCTTTTATAATTTGATACAGAATACGAATCCTTTATTAATATAGTAATTTTTTCAGTAATTTTGAATTTGATTTCAATAATAATTAAAATAGTTGAAGAAAAAACATTATAAATTAACTTGATCACATCTTAAATTTGGGTATATACATGTAATTACTCTTATATGTGTGTATGCACAATTGACAATGTGATTTTTTTTTTATATTTTTACATTTATTTATATCGTAATCAGAAAATAACTGGATATTATATTAATGATATATACCCAAATTAAAAACTTCAATGTTTTGGATGAATTTTGTAGCAAAGGTAAAATTGGCAATATATTAAATAATTCAAAATATTTTTGGAAAATTTTATGAATGGGCTATTTGTTGCTCTGCACTAATAAAGTTGTCATTTATAGACAACTTATATTATATGTTTATTTGTGAGAATTGCTCCATAAGTTGGTAATTTGTGTGGCACATGCTATTTGTACAATTATGCAATTAGCCAAAAAAAAACACTTATTTGTTGCCTATGGGCAAAGAATAACATTTATGGTAAGAATAAAATGGGAGAATCGTCATGCTTAAATATATATAATATAATATTTTCTCCATCCCAAATTTATTGATCACATTTTATGTGGGATATTATAAAATAAGATTTTTTTAAAATTATATGACTATACTGATTTTGATAACGAAAATTAAAACATTATTGTAAAAAAAAATAGATATATGTATCGTTGTTTATTAACTCTCACCTAATACTTTATGAATTATAATGTGAAAGACACACAAAACATTCACTTAACAATTCTTACCTAAAACTTTATGTCAATTCAAATTTGGACCCCTAAAATTTTATTGTAGGTGTCTTAAATTTCCTCTCGACTAGAGTCTTGATTATAAGTGAAAGACCTACTTTTGCCTAATACTAATAGCTAAGCAAGGACATCCCCAGGTATTACAAGGGAATCAAGATAATTTTCAGGATACTTAAAAGGAATCTCGATAATGTTCTCAAACTCATTGTTTTTAAGTGATTATAAGTTTTTGGTTGGAGTTAAGCTCTCGGGGAGTGTTTTGTTTTACAGCTTTTGCTTTTCATTTACTAAACTTAAGCCCCAAAAAGCTAAACGCTGGAAGTTGGGTTGGGGATGATTTTGGTATTTTGTAAATAAATTAAAATTGTAGTAGACAATTTTGCCCTCAATAATTTATCAGTAACTAGTCCTTTTCTTTTCTTTTGAATTCTATTTTTTATTATTAGCATTGTAATTATTAGCATAATTCTTTTACGGTTTCTTTTTTCTTCTTTTTTTTTCCCCTTTTCTTTTCTCTGCCATTTTGCTTCATTTTTTCCTTTTCCTCTTTTTTTCTTCTGTTTTTTTTTTTTTTCCTTTTTCCTTCTTTTTTTCTGTTTTCTTTTTTACATTTTTTTTCAAAATTCAGAATCAAAATAAACTTCATCAGCTACCCTAGAGGTTTATATATTATAGTAACCGTATCTATATTCGTACATTATGTGCTGCAATGTAGTTGAACAAACTTAGTCAAGAATTTAGTTTAGTTTATTTTATCAAACTTCACAGAATAAATTACTATTTTAAATTTCAAAATACAATTTCTAAATACATGCACACACAAAAAAAAAAAATTAATCTACTATTGTAACTTATTTACCAAACACTCCTTTTTAATTTATTTCTATTTTCCCACAACACTTTACAAACACTCAAATTTTTACTTCTCAACACTTATTCAATTTTTCTAAAAGCAAATTTTTTACAAACACTTATTTCGCACAAAACAAATACACAAAAATTTATATTCGGGTTCGTTTCCAGCTGCCCACTTATTTTCTTTCTTCTAAATATTCAATTATAAATGAGGTTAATTGTATATGGTGAAGATTTGCATTCCACCATTATTATCTAACTTTGATTTTGATTCCTTATTCAACTTTCTTAAATTACTTCTTATGTTAAATATATTTTACTCTATATACATCATTGTGTCACACAATTGTTGTCTCTCTCCCTGCTCAAATTCCGTAAGCCATCAATTCCTTTCAATGCCGTGGAAATGTGGGTGTTACAATATGTAAGCCACTCACTTTTTAATGTTTAGTGTCAACCTTTTTTAGTAAGAAAATGCATCTATGTTGTTAGTATATGTAAAACACTTAAAGCAGAAGACAATATGATCTACAAATATATTTTTTTTATGGTCAATAAGTGTATCACTCTTGAAATTTTTGCTAATAAGAAACCTTAAAATTCTCCTCAGCCCTCTATTTTCTTATATAGTAAAATTGTTTGACTTTCTAGATTATAGATTGAGTTGGACTAGTCATTCATTCATAAACTTGTTCAAGGATGTTCATTTCCAGAAAACAATTACTAGAATTAGTGGCAGATTTTTAGTGTCGACTGCGATGCCCGACGTTATTAAGAAAGTTCACTTGTGACATGTTTGCAAACCACTTTGTGTTTTGGAGTGTTAATTTTTAGAGAGAGAGAGAGAGAGTTAGGAAACTAGTAGCAAAATTAGGATGGTTTTGGAAAATCTTAGGGATGGTGAAGGATTGAGTTGAGTCGGATTTATCAAAACTTGAGATCGATTCGCAAAGGTTTCTAAGGATTTGAACTCAACCCGAGGAGTTAGATTTGCTTCATAATTTTAAAAATATTAAAAAATATATATTTTTAAAAAATACAATATCACCATAATAATAGGAAAAAAATTATACAGGTATCCATCACCATTAAAAGTATAAAGTTTAATTTGGGAAATTATAATAAAAAAATTTGAAAAATTAGGAACGTTTGGTTTCACTTCCAAACTCCTCTTTTCAGTTTTCTACTATTTCAAAACCAAACATATTTGTTTTTACCATTTTTAACAAAAAAATCTTTTTGTCTCATTTTTATATTATTAACCCATCAATTCAAACCTAACTTTACACCTATTTAGTCAAAATGGGAATCAAATTCTTAATATTTGACATGATGTATGGTTAATTTTAAAATTCTTAAAATCAATTAATTTATTAATTAATAATTTATTTTCTATAATAAGACACATAATAAATTAAGGTAAATGACATTTCACATCCTAAATTGATCATTTTGACACGTTATCTTTAAAAGTAAAGTTTAAACATTGTATTCCTTCAACTTATATCTATTATAGCAATTTAGCGCCTCTGCCATGTTAGAAATTATTTTAAAAAATTAGGTTTGACTCAATTTTGACTAATAAATAAAGTGGATTCTATTTTATAAAAATAGATATAATTTGATTAAATATAATCTACGACATAAGTAGATAAGTTTAATATATTTGAATTCTCAAAATCAATTTCGGGTGAATGAGAAATTAATAGATAAAGTAAGTCAGTTAAATAAATTATTGATTATAGAATGTTGGGAATGTAAACAGTAATTAATCACATATTGGAAGAGTGAAACAACTTTATACTACATATATAAAACCTCACTTTAATAATGAGTAATCAAATAGAGCTCTCCTATGGTGCACTCTAGTGATTTTTTGACTAACTTTTTAGCTAGTTCAAGGAGCTATGAGGATGGTGCGTAGCACCATCCGAGCCCGCACTCGTGCATGTCGCAAAAATCGCATTGGGCGCTTATAGATGCACTTTGCATTTAGAACGTGATAGATGCATCCGGTTAGCATACGCGCGGGGAGCTGAGCACGTACGCATCGTTGTGAGGAGATGAGAGGCCTTAAATTTTTCAAAAATTGAACCAAGGTGGCTCAGTGACGTGGCTAGTGTGAGTTGATGTGACAGATGTATTCGGTTAGCATACACGCGAGGAGTTGAGGGGCCTTAAATTTTTTAGAAATTGAACCAAGGTGGCTTAGTGTGACTCAGTGATGTGGCTAGTGTGAGTTGATGTGGCAGCTGCATTCGGTTAACATACGTGTGGCATGACAACGTGCGATTGAAAATTGAATGGACGTAACCGGACACACATCTATTGACAAGGCGTGTCCAAAGGCTATGAGTGGACCAAATCGCTGACATGTCCGTTCGGTTAGCAAGAGCTCACTGTAAAGGATGTAGACCTTTACAAAGGGTTGCGATTGGACGTTTGAGATTAATATTTGACAAGGGGTTCACTGTAAAGGATGTGGACCTTCGCACAAAGGTGCGATCGGACGGTTGAAATTGATCCTTAGCAAAAAGGTTCACTATAAGGGTATGGATTTTCGCAGAGAGATACAATTGTATAGTTCAAATTGATCCGAACCAAAAATTGCACTTACTCATAAATTGACACCACAACTTTTCGAAAACTATAAATAGACCCCCAAATTTTATCATTTTTTATTCATTCATTCAATCTATTATTATCTTTCTCTCAAGTTTATAATAGAGTTTCAAAATACTTTTATAGTTTGAAAGTTCTTGTGATTTGTAGTGCTATTATCATAAGAAATTAGTCGTTGTATATTGGGAGACGATTGTCATATCTCATAAGCACCAAGTGAGAGGTAATTTCGTCTTATAGAAAAAAAGTTAAACTCTTGTCTCGACTATAGTTGAAATTTTGTCAGAAATACTTTAACCATTTTGATATTACACCAATTAAAATTTACCAACAAGCTAATTTCAAATAATTTTTTTATTGAAATGGTCTCTGTGAGCTGACATCGTTGTTTTCTCCATCTTTAAATGCAGAACTAAAAAAAAATGCACCATAATTTTTTTTTATTTTTGCCATTGGTGTTTTAACATTTAAATCATAGTGCTTTTGTTATAAATAATGATGATATTTTTTGTCGATAATACTTGGTTCGATATTATTTACAATAAAAATATCACCATTTGTTGTATTTTCACTATTAATAATAATAAAAATATATGATGATATATATATATATATATTTTTACTTTTACATGGAAAGATGAAAAAAGCGCGATGGCTGCTGACAAAGAACATTTTAATAAAAAATTTATTTGAAAATTACAGTAATGGACAAAGTACTATAATAAATGTAAGTTAAGTGAGCAAAATGCTTAAAATTTACTTTAAGGGCTAACGTGCCAAAATGATTCAATTTGATGAGGCAAAATACTTAAAATATATTTTTGAAAAATAATGTTCTAAAATGATCATTTTTTTTTTTTGTTGGAGGGGATGAAGTGTTATTTATCTTATATTAAATAATAATTTTTAATTTAATATAATTTGATTGATGAGACATACAGAAAATATGAAATTTATTTACAAAAATATTATATTATATCCAAAGACATTCTCATTTTCAATCAAATATTAATTCAAAAATAAAATACAATTGAAAACATTAATATTAAAAATCTCACTAAAAATGAAAACAAACGTTTGTTTTCTAGTTAGTTCGTGTTTCATTAATCAAATCCTCTCTCTATTCTTTTATTATTATTATTATTTTTTTTTGTGGGGGTGGGTGCTTGTTGGGTGGGTGAGTGAGGGTGGGGTGAATGTTGGGGTTCACAATCCTCTGTCTTCTAGTAGCATAAAAGACAGTTGTGGATTTGAGTGTAGACCTCTGAAGAAGGGGAAAACATTAATAGGACTTGAATGTTTATTAAATGTTATCTCGTTCAGAATTATATGTCCAGTGATATTGCTAACCGATGAACTTGAATATATTTAATGTAGTGTCAAATAATTTTGATGTTTTATTTTTATTTTTAATTTGGAAATAATAGGAAAATAATAAATGACATACAGAATAGATTTGAAAATTTTCTAATATCACAAATTGTCAAAAAAATAATATTATAATAAATTAGTCAAATATATTTACGGATGTAGTGTAAAATAATTTTGATATTTTTTTTTTGAAAATAATAGGATAATAACAAATGACATACCAAATAGTGTATGATTTGAAAAATTTCCAATATCATATATTATCAAAAAATTATTATTATAATAAATTAGTCAAATATGTTTACGGATGTAGAGTAAAAGTTTTCTTGGGTGAAAAATAGATAATAACATACTAATTAGTAAAACTTGAAAAATTTTCAATATCGCAAATTGTCAAAAAATTAATATTAGAATAAAGTAGTCATAAGATTCTACATTTGACTGTATAATATAATTAACTGCAAATTTAAATTCGGATAGAGTAGTGAGCATTAAATTATATAAATGTCTTTTAACGATGGAAAAACTTATTATTTCTATATTCAGGTGTAATTATATGGTATAATTTTCCTGAAGTGTTATTTGCAGGATAATGGACATTAAAATGTTTCATTCGATATTTATTTATTTACTTTTAAGTGTTAAAGGTGTATTAATTTACTTCGAAATAAAATTTCAGTGTAAATCAATTTATTTATCATAAATTTAGAATAAAATATCAGTGTAAATTTTAGATACATAATAAGTTAACTCTAAAATTGTTGAATAAATTTTAGAATTTTACCAAGCAAATCATCTAACGCAAGAAGATATTAATCTTCTCATTTACATACTTTGAATTTGTAAAGTTTTTGCTTTACATTTGACAACATATTGTTGTTAATTTGACTCTCCATTTTAGAAGAAATCAATATGATTTTTACTTTGTGCTTTATTTTTTAATTTGCTCAATTTAATAGTATGAAGACAAGGTGATTTATTTTTATGACTTAGTTTTAATTGACTTTTAAAGCATGCTCTTTTACTAAAAAAAATTTATTAGCTAATTTTTATTTAAACATTTGATTCAAATTACATATTAATAGTATTTGAAACTGAATGAAGTAATATCATAATTATTGATTAGTAAGTAAGTTTCATTTTGAACTCATGTGAAACCAACTAAATAAATAATTATAATTGTTCAGAACTTTAAAATCATAAAAAATTATTTGGTGATTATAGATCAGCTAGTATTGGTCCAAAAGTTAAAAAATTGTAGAACGTTCTATGTTAATAGCAATTGTTAATGGTAATTTAATAAGATAAACTTATTTAATTTTTTTATGAAATCTTAAATGTTAAATTTTATTTTAAAATAAGTTTTTAAAATGTGGGAATAAAATAAGATCATATGTATTAACAATATCAATTTTTATAATTATTATTATATAAACTAAAAGAGCTATCGAACTGCTTACATTTTTTAAAAATATATTAAAATCATATCATCTTATTTTAAAAATTTATAAAATCATCTCATAAAATTTTTAGCCAGATGAGCCACGTTTCTTTGAATTTGTCACAAGGTAAAATTATTGGTTCATCATCTGCGGCTGTCAATACATTTGACCAAAAGGCAGAGACATTAAGTTGTAGAAAATAAAAATCAAGGATGCATAAAACAAATATCAAAACCATTTTTATTTCGACCACAGAAGAGAGATATGTAGGTTCGACGTGTCATTTTTAAAGAGAATAAGCCAAATTACAAAAAAATATTTTCTTATCTTTATTTACAGTCGTGAGTAGTCTACGTGTAATTTTTAAAGAGGAATATTCCTTTATGTTAATATATTTTCATTGACTTCCAATTTTTCCTTATTAAATGGAAAAAAAAATCATTTTAATTTTTTTTTTTTATATTGCACATCACATAACTCTAGAATTTAAGCACAAGTTAAAAATTTAAAATTAAAAAATAATAAAAAATTACGTAGTTCATTCAATCGGACTATATTATGAATAATATACGAAAAAAATTTATTATATCGTAAAAAAAACTCAAATCACTAAAAATCGAAAATTATTTTGCAACACTATTAAAACATGTGTGACAATTGAAACGAAAAAGGTGCATACGTATATAACCCACGATCTGTTAACAACGTTCAACATTAGCCATTAACCCAAAAAAACTAAGATCATGTATTTTAGAGCTAAATCTTTTCTTTTTTTTAATATTTTAATAGTCACATTTATTATTAGATAAAAAATATTAATTATCAACAAATAGTTAGTTATCAGTTATTAGTAAATATCAACATTTAATAATTAACAATAAAGTGCTAATTGTTATAAAAGTAGATAAATATATTTTATTTTATTTGGATGAAATTTAAATTCAAGATCTCGCAAACTAGGACTTTAACTTTACCACTTTAATTAAATTTGATTGATAAAGCAATCTGTTTATTTTTTTTTATTTTTTGTCAAACTCATTATTCAAGGTAGACAATTCAAGCTGTCATTAACTACTTTAAGTTCAAATATTGTTATTAAATATACTTTAGCTTAATTTGCAACTTAGTATTGAGTCAAACGTAGTTCGAGTTGGCTATTTTGGTTTAATTTATTTTTAGTCAAAACTTATAAAATATCTATTTATAAGATATTAAAAGTTTTAGTAAAAAAAATAAACAATATGATAATTTATGAGCTGGAAAATTAGATATAAGCTCCTTAAAAAGAAAATGGTAATTAAGGAGGCATCATATTACGTAATTATCATTGTATGTGATCAATATTACCTTTTACTAATTAAATAAAAATATATAAGCTAAATTAAATTTTTGCAAATAAATTAGAGCTTTTTTTTTTTTTTTTCCCTTAAAACCTAAAGTCTTATTAAGTTTTCATAAACTTATCCCACCATCCTCTTGTAAATTAATCAAGATTGGATTCGACATCAATTTTTCAAACTCATTTTGTTATGCATAATAAATCAAGTTCTAATACTTTTTTTTGTTTAATAAATTTTATAACTCGACTTAATAAGATAAAAAAATAATAATAAAATATTTATAATGCTAATATACTCGAGGTAGAGTCAAATTTGGTTAAATTAAAATTCATTTAAATTCAATTCTTCTATCAATCAAATGTCTTAAGTTAAAAAACTTTTAAAATCCGTTCAAACTACATAACAAATTTGCTGCTTACAACGACTCATTTCATTTATGCTCTTACCTTTTTTTTTAAGTAGCTTCCGAGAGTTAAGCTAATTTGAGCTACGAAATTCAAAAAAGGAACAAATTCAATGTACCGCTCAAATTTCCACAACTAACCTTTGAATTATGACTTGTTTAATGAGCTAATGTTTCTATCAGTCAAAGATACAAATATCAACCTTAATTTGATGCCCATTTTCAGAACAAATTATTTGACGCATCGAAGATATTTGGACATGTAAAACAAAATATCATTTTCTGTGAAATAAAATTAGAATGTCTCCAAGGGGAGCCATGCAAATAATATTGGGGGACGAGATTAAATTTTAATTAAATATACCAGTCTCTATAACAATTAAAGGAATTTGATATCTTCAGGTCTAAGAAATGCTTTCTCTGTACCAAGTTTAATATTCTTCTTTTATATATAGACTACATATAATTAAAACGCTTTAAAAAAAAGGCTTTTTTGGTGATTTATTTTTGAAAAAATCTCTAACTTCAAATAATTTTAAATTGTGATACTACTTATTATTTCTAAAAATAATGCTACAGACATCTATAAAATTCTTATTTTTAAAGTACGTTCATATAAAAAATTTATATACAAATACAATGTCTATCCAATTTTTTGGAATAGAGGATTATTAATTATTTAAATAAGACTTTTTTGGTAATTTTGTTACTTCTTCCCCTCGTGCTTCTAAAGTTGAAGACTATTGACTAAATGTAATCCGTGCTGATATTATTTGCTGCTGAAGAACAAAGCTAGGTATACTTGCTAATATTCTTTGTTTTATTTAACGAGCATGCATGTAATAATATTCAAAAATGAAAAACTATGTTTGGACTTTTCTTCTAAAAAAAAAAAAGAAAGAAATTGCAGTGCTTATATTCTCCAAATATCACGGCATTAGACTTTTCTGTCTTTTGCTAAATTCAGACAAATATTGACAAAGAAAACTGTCATTTTAAGTAGTTTTCAACATTTTGATCTTATGTTAAAATTTGATACTCCATTTTATATTGTAAAGGTGTAGAAGGTTATTAAAGGCGAAAATAAAATCCGACGGATCAACTAATATTTTTAAAGAATAAAGCTTATGTCCCTCCCATTTCATATATACACGGTAAATATATATATTAAAAAAATATTTTACACACTTAACATATATTTGTGATATGAATTTGTATTGTGAAATACAAATAAGAAACTGAATTGATATAGAGAACCCGAATTAAGTTTTTGAATATTCATATTTTATTTCAATTTGAGATACAAGACAGGTGAGACATATCCTTTGGACTAGATTAATTTCAAAATAATTTTCAGTCAAATAAATATTTGTAGTCAAAAAATTGAGCAGACGCTGAGAAATGCAGCCATGCGAACTGAAAATTCTTGGCCATCTCTTCACTATATAAATGGAGGTTATCCCATCAACACTTCTTCACTAAGTGAAAATCAAATAACTCTTCTGCTATCACAGAATTAATTTCTGTCTTAGAACTAAATACAGAATGGCTCCAGCACTTGTCGAAAATGCTGTAAACAGTCACAAGGAAATTGTTCGCCCTGTTGCCAACTTCTCCCCCAGCTTATGGGGTGACCAGTTCATCAAATACACATCTGATACTCAGGTTTTTCTTTTTTTTTTAAAAACAATTCTTCCTGAATATTGCATATATAGTTTGCCAATCACATGTGGGTTTTAGAATGAATGTTTGAGTTTCTAATTATTAGTGTGTACTTCATGTTGGAACATTGTTATTAGTGTAGGTAGCTGTTAGAAGTAAAATACACAAATTACGAACATGAAATCAAAAATCAATACAGAGATTTACGTGGTTCATTCTAAATCGGACTAAGTCCACAATAGAGGAGTGTATTTACTATATAAGATCAAAAAAGGGTATAAAAACTACGGCTACCAGCCCTAGCCCCTAGACAACCGTAACACTCTCACACACTACTTTAGAACTCGTTGCACCACGAATACTGTGTCTTTTGCTCCCATCATGTAACAAACAATATTGCTCTAACTTCCTAAGAATACAAATGAGCATACTGCTCGCCAAATATCATATCAACACACTAATTAAGTATTCTTATATTTGGAAAAAAATTGTAACATATAGTGGTCTACGATCATATGTGTCTATCTCTTTCGCAAAGCACGACAAAGATAACAAACATGTTTCACTTGTTCACAGGTGATGCAAGAATATACCAAAGCTACTGAAGTGTTTAGGAATGAAGTTAGGAGCATGCTGACAGCTACTGGGAGTAAAATGGTGGATGCTCTCAATCTGATTGACACACTTGAGCGCCTAGGCATATCATATCACTTTGAAAATGAGATTGAAGAGAAGTTAGAACAATTCTTCAATCTCAATACAAATTATGAGGATGAAACCTATGATTTGTACACTGTTGCACTTCATTTTCGAGTATTCAGACAGCATGGCCACCGTATATCTTCAGGTACGTACTCACCCTATATATGTAAATATATTTATAGACGAACACTTTTATAGTACCCACGTATAGGGATACATAAACGAGTCGAACTGGAGCTGAGCCTTAGAAGATCGACTAAAAAAAATTGAGCACTATTATTCCTAGAACCATGATAATTCTCTCATAAGGTAAACTAATTTATCTACCAACTAATTTTTTTTTTTTAATCAGATATTTTTAGCAAATTTAAGGATGATGATGGAAAATTCCAAGAGGCCCTTAAGAGTGATGCGAAGGGTTTGTTGAGCTTGTATGAAGCAGCACATCTGAGAATACATGGAGAAGACATACTTGAAGATGGTCTTGCTTTTGCAACAGCCAATCTCAAGTCCATGGCACCAAATCTTGGCTCACCCCTTAGGAAACAAGTTGTGCATTCTCTAGTGCAACCCTTGCATTTGGGCAATCCAAGAATCGAAGCACGTACTTTCATCTCCATTTACGAAGAAGATGATCAAAAAAACGAAACCCTTCTTAGGTTTGCCAAATTAGACTATAATTTATTGCAGATGCTTCACAAAGAAGAGCTCCATGAAGTCTCAAGGTAACGTCGTTAAGATATGTCATGTAAAATATACGCATGTCGCACATATGTACGTGTTTAAATCCGAATTAATGCAGGTGGTGGAAAGAATTGGACCTTGTGTCTAAGCTTCCATATGCTAGAGATAGAGTGGTGGAGTGTTTCTTTTGGGCCATGGGAGTGTATCACGAACCTCAGTACTCTCGAGCTCGAGTCATGCTCACTAAAACCATTGCTATGACTTCTATAATCGACGATACGTATGATGCTTATGGTGTAATAGAAGAACTTGATATTTTTACAGAGGCCATTGAAAGGTAAAAAGAACCCAAAAAAATAATATATATATATATATATAGCTCATTTATTTGTTGCCAAGTTACTTAATCTATTGTTTGGTTTCCTTAGGTGGGATATTAGACAGCTTGATCGACTCCCAGATTACATCAAACCATTTTATGAAGCTCTTTTGGAACTCTACGTGCAATTTGAGGAAGAATTAGCAAGTGAAGGAAGATCCTACGCTGTATACTATGCAAAAGAAGCAGTATGATTTTAAGTTCTTTTTTCGCTTCATTTCTTCTTGATTTCTTGTGCTTAATC
Source organism: Paulownia fortunei (assembly GCA_019321725.1). Classification (NCBI taxonomy): domain Eukaryota; kingdom Viridiplantae; phylum Streptophyta; class Magnoliopsida; order Lamiales; family Paulowniaceae; genus Paulownia; species Paulownia fortunei. The sequence continues at coordinate 4,732,253 of CM033115.1, forward strand.
TCTTTATTTTTTTATCTGCTTAAAATTGTATTGGCTTTTCAAAACTGAGACTAAATTTCTCATGCATGTATATGAATGTATATATAGCTTAAGGAATTGGTGAGGAGCTATCATGTTGAAGCCAAGTGGTTCATTGAAGGATACTTGCCACCATTTTCTGAGTACCTGGACAATGCTCTAATCACCTGCACTTACTGTTACCATACAACGACGTCGTTGCTGGGAACAAAATCTGCAACAGAGGAAGAATTCAAATGGCTAAGTCAGAAACCTAAGATGCTTGTAGCCGGCTTGACAATTTGTCGCGTCATTGATGACATAGCTACTTATGAGGTATGCATGTACAAATTTTAGGTCGTAAAAACAAAGTTTATCTAATTAACTTGGTGTGCCTATAAGCAAAATATAAATCATTAGATGAAATGTACTATAGTTTAGAGTGAATTTTGAAAATGGTATTATTAGTTTGATTGGATTTCTCTAAGTTTTTATCTGTTGTTGACATTTTCAGGTTGAGAAGGAAAGGGGCCAAATTGCTACTGGCATTGAATGCTACATGATGGAAAATGGAGTGACTAAGGAAGAGGCAGTGAATAAGTTTTTTGAGATAGCTACAAATGCATGGAAGGATATCAATGAGGAGTGCCTTAGGCCATCTTCCTACTCGAGGGATGTCCTAATGCGAATCCTTAATCTTGAACGAATCATAGATGTCACGTACAAGAACAATGAAGATGGATACACTCAGCCGGAAAAGGTTTTGAAGCCCCATATCATCGCGTTGTTCGTGGATCCCATCAAGATTTAGGCGTTTCAATTCAAGTCACGTTAATAAGTCGATCGATGTTACAAGAAACACATTAATCATATTTTGTTTGTTTTGTACGAAAAAAAATGGGATTACATAGTATATCTTTGTCTTTATACTTGTTTTTTCAAGGTGCAGTTTAATGACATATATCGTCATATATAATAAAATTTTAATTTTCAATAAATTTATTTTAATTTTATATTTTAATTTAATATTTTATCTTTTATTTCATACAAAATGTATATTTAACAAAAAAAATTGTACATTTACTATTCATTTAAAATATAAAAAAATATAAGTTAAAATAATAAATTAAAATAGAAAATTTGAATTGATAATTCTTTATTATCAAACTTCTTACCAAGAATCAAGAGCTACACATGTGCCTCACAACAGTCAAAACCAAACCTAGAAATGGCTGAGCATAACGCTGAGAGTTGTTTAAAAGTCTTCAGGTGTAGTATTCATAGGATAACAAAAAGAATTCTTAGGATTGTCTTTGTGTCCTTTTCAGCCAGTCATTTAATCTAGTTTTGCTATTAGTCTTCGATGTCTTTTGTCCTCTTAATTTCAAAGTTCAATGCATCTGCTTTTTAACAACATAAATCACTAATTTAATATTATATTTTGAATGGTGATCTTTTCAGGATTCGCATACATCATTTTGTCCACCTTTGACCTATTTAGATATTTGTGTAACTAGCTAATCTCCTAATTCAAACTCTCATCTATCGTATATATCTTTGTCCCAATATTGTAATTTCGTTAAATTGGATACCTAGTTTTAAATGTGAGGTAAAAAAAAATTAAAAATTTGTTATAATTTTATAATATTATACAAGGAGAGTAAGTGTGTTACTTCATTAATTTAAAAGAAATAATAATTTTGGATAAAAAAATTAATATAAAAAATTGAATGTCCCAAAAATAAAATAAAATTATATATTGAGGACAGAGGAGTATGTAGAATTAGAGATGACAAGAATATTAAAAATCCAATTGATAATTTATATTGTTGATGACATGGTACGAACAACACATGGAACTAAGATAACTCAAAGTCGGATGGTTCATTCCAATAAGTGGTGGAACTAAGGGGGTTCTAAATAATTATAGATTTTATTCAAAAACTATTAAATTTTAAAAATTTACTCCTTTTTTTAAATAATAAAAAATATTTCTCAAAAAAAATAATTTTTGCCCCCCTTATCTATTTTTTGATTTTGCCCCTTATTTCAATGGGTCCATGTGGTTCAAGAACCACCCAACATTAAATAATAACCATTCTATAAAAATCTATAAATACAAATAGACAATTTATTTGTATTTTTACATATTTAAATTCTTTACTCTTAGATTATCTTTCTTTCTCTCTATAATTTTGATCTGAGCATTGAAGGTCTTTAGCAATGACAACCCAATATTCTGTAATGCACACGGTGACCTGAATTAGAGTTATAAAACCAATTATTATATTCTTTTAAAAAAAAATATCAAACATCCAACAATTCTTTTTTTCTCTAGAAAACAAAAAAAAAACACCAAAAGCTAAAAATTCAGTCGGAATAGATTCAATTTGTGGCTAAACAGCCATTTTTTTAATTTTTTTTATAACTAAATAAATGAAAAACACCAGAAGTTGAGATTCGATAAAAATAGGTTCAATTGATATCAAACAGAGCTCTTTCTGCATATAGTACAGATGGGAGATGCCCAGCATACCATCCTTACTATTGAAATTTGAAGCCAAATTGAGAGTAGTTGTATCTAAATATATATATATATATATATATATTTAGATACAACTACTCTCAATTTGGCTTCAATATATATATATATATATATAACACCATCTCTAATATATATATATATATTTAGATACAACTACTCTCAATTTGCTTCATAATATATATATATATATATTTAGATACAGCTACTCTCAATTTGGCTTCAAATATATATATATATATATATATATAACACCACTTCTAATATATATATATATATTTAGATACAACTACTCTCATTTGGCTTCATATATATATATATATATATATAACACCACCTCTCTAAATGGAAATGAGATATACTGGATTGTTGGTAAATTATTCGTATCCAACTAAAATTAAAAAGTTGATGCATACCGAAGTTGAATTCAAAAATTTATTATATATTTATTTTAACAAAAAATCGATATTCACTTTAGTTTTAGTTTACCGAACAACCCCAATACCGAATTATTATATTTACTTATTTATATTTTTAATTATTACAAATATATCTATAATATATTTTTATAGTATTTTTTTATTTTTACTTAGCACAAATAATAAATAAATAAATAAATAATACAATTATGATTTTAATATTTATTTTTTAATTTTTAGAAAAAAAATAGTTAATTAAATTATCGAATCAAAATGCTAAAAAAAATCCATAATAATCAAACCAAACTGATTAATTCAATTTTGGTATAGCATTTTGGCCGAATTTTCAATTTTCAATATTTCAATTTAATGTTATTCGATTTTATCGAATGAACAGGCTTGAAATATGGTCCAAATTCCTGTATTAGTCTGTGTTGGATATAGAAGCTGTCTTTTTCCTTCTAGAGATGGAGAGGTGAGGTCAAAAACAATCTCCCGTGTGCTGGATTGTGGGCAAGGGCAATTTTGTCATGCTAATTAAGTCAATTGATACAACCTCGTCACTGTCCAAATTTTTGACCCAGATTGAGTTTGATATTGTTCTGTACTACATTATAAGCTATTGTTGGAATTTTAATTCTTTCAGAGTTATATATGTCAAAAAATTGGGCTCACGAAATTAGAATTGGAATTGAAAAAAAAAAAGAATTTATTCAAATTTTCTGAACATATTCTTTTTTTAATTCCTTCATCACCAACCAACAGTACCACCGTCCACCAAAAATATGTATAAATTATATTTTGTTAAATGAACCACCACACCGAAGTTGTAGTTCTACTAGTGTGGCTCATAACTTGTCGTAGAGAGGTTAAGTCGCTACATTTTCCTCCCTTTACTAGTGACCAATTAGTTCATTTTTATTATGAAAAAATAATAATTTGATTAACAAATATGTGAGATTCTATTAATTCGAATATATTTTATATTTTAAATTTTATTGTATTATCTATTACATTGCAATAAATGAGTATGTGTGTGTAGAACACTAACTCAAATTGAGTAATTCTGATGGGTCATGAGCACAAAATAAAATCGAAACACTAAGTTCAAGATATCCTTTTAAACAATAGGTCAAAACAAAGACAAAATTCGATATATCAAATTCACGAGGTCCACTAATATAACAGACAAATTGATATATAATACTTAAATTAAGTCAACTAAAAACCATAAGGTCCAAATTCATGAAAATTCTCATATCAGTACTGTATATATTTCCAGTTTTCATTAATAATAGGTAAATAATTAATTATGCACTTATATGCTTTCAAATTTTTGACTTGCATATATTTGTTATAAAATTGATTTAAGCGTTATAGAGTTTTCTTCGGTGACCCCCGGTACCCCTAACAACTCCTTATGACGTATATAGTAATTTATTTTGTATTTAACTTTCAGTTATGAGTTTTAAAAAATAGAGTGATATTATATTATTTTGACACCGTCTGTAAGAATATTTGAAAAAATGAAGGTAACTTTATTTATTGAGAAAGTTATAAAAATTTCCTTACCATGCCTCGCTAAATATAGTTAGCCTTAAGTGGTGCGTATGCGTACCTTATGGTGGTTGCACGCAAAGATTGCATTCAGCCCTCTATTGCCATCTCCAATCGAGCATTAATTTGGCATAAAAATGCTAATTTGAAGCAGAAATCCTTCTCCAACTGGGATGCTAAATCTTGCGTTATTTTATTTTGGTTGTGTGAACAGTGTTGAACCTACGCAATCATTATTTTCTCTTTTTTGTTAAAATAAATTTTATAGTAGTTTGTTATGTTTAAAGTTGGTTTAAAAATTCATATTTTACGTCAATTGTATATTCTTCAAAACAATTATTTTCTTTTTATATCTTGTGTAAATATTTTTAATATAATGTTATTGTTTTTGTTATATTATTATTATTATTTATATTAAACATTTATATGATCTAAAGTTTATTCCTAGTAATATGTCATAAAAATATAAAAAATTAAAAATAAGACAATTAAAATACATTGCAGAGAATTACATAAAATTTATGAACTTGGATCACTTAAATTATAAATAACTTTAATATCAATACAAAATAGAACATTACTATTATGCTTAATTATATTATATTAATTAAATATGTTATCTTTTAACTAAATGTAAAAATATAAATTGAATATTTAATTGTATTAATATGTTAATAAAATTATAAATAGATATTTAATAAAATAAAATAATTATTGTATATGAAATAACAAGAAATATGTTGACAATATTTTTTTAAAGTAAATAAATTAAAAATGAACTTTGAATTTGGTGTAATGATTGTACTGTTTAAAAATAGAGTTTTTGATTGGAGACAATGGAAGGCCTTTTAAGGAGATGTGCTTTGACAAATGTCAATTTATTTTGATTTCTTTTGAATTTACTAAATCGGACAAGAAGTTCCACTCTCTAATATGCTCTCATACTTCTTCAAAAATTCGCTGGAGATGTCTGTTTTGTGAATAATAAATTGCAAAAGATTTTGTGAAAGTTTTTTTTGTTACACGTGATGTGAAATATAATATTTTTTATTATGATATTAGTTATAATATTTATTTTGTAATATTAATAATATATATAATATTAATTATATGTAATATTTTATTTAGTATAATTATTAGTGACAAAATTTAGTAATTAATTAATTTTATATATAAATAAAATAGTGATAATTTAGAAATGAGAAAAGTAAAAATAAAAATATTCATTTGTTGTAATTGTATAATGAATTGGAGATAACTTATATTAAATTACACTAAAGTGTTGTGGGTTGGAGATGGCTTGAAAATGCCACAGAGGTTAATGGGCTTGCTATTAAAATTGGGTTTGTTGGAGATGTGTATCTGAATAATGTTTTGATGGATTTATATTTGAAATATGGGATTGTGTATAATAGGCTCAACGTGTTTGATAAAAAACTTGTGAAAATTATTGTGTCTTGGATTGCAATAATCGTGACCGTTGTTTGTGATGGGATAATAGATTGTTGGAAGTAGCTTGTAATATAGAAAGACATATCTCTTCTCCCATATTGATAAAAAAAAAAAAAAAAAAAAGAGTTTAGTAGGCTTTATAAAGAAATGTGGAAATAGAATTTCGAGGGAAAAGTAAAGGGAGTGAAATTTGTATATATTTATATTTAATATAAATATACTTGGCACTTGGACGACGCATTTTCAAGGAAATAAATAATATTTTATTATTTATTTTCTTTTTGAGATTAATTTCTTTCCTTCGAATAATTCAAATTTTTTGATAAAACTGAAAGGTAGCAACTCTAAGAATTTTCTAAAAACTACTAAATAGTTACCAGTTTATTTTAAAATATTTCCTAATAAAATTGAAAGGTTGTAATGAATATTGTAGTGTTTGAAAATAACTAGTGATTTAAATATTGCATGAATTTAGGAAATGGTGTAAACTATTTACATATATATACTCAAGGCCAAAGTCAGAATAAAATATATATATATTTTCTGTTCTTGAGGGAAATCTTTGAAATTATTGTTTGCAAATTTGGATGAGTGAATTGTCATTTAATATGTTAGGAAATTATAGTGGAGGCAATTATCACTTTAAAGAAAGTGTACTCATGGCTCAAGTTATATCAAATATATTTTCCTTTCAGTATTTTCTCCTATCATAGATGGTTTCTTGGACTGCATGGCCAATGGCTACGAGAAAAGTGAGAAATCAAAAAAGGCTTTTGAATTGTTCATAGAAATGCAGTGTCATAATGTAAAGCTGGGTGATGATACATTGGTCAGTCTTCTGGTGGCTTGCTCTAAACTTGGGGTCGTAAATTGGGGGCACTGGATTCATGACTTTGCATCAAGCATGGGTTTGAGATTGGGTTTTTTTTCCGAACGACTCTCATTGATATGTATAGCAAATGTGGTAGTTTGGAGTATACAAATTAAAGTCTATTGAAGTATGGGAAATAGGAATGTGGCTACATGGAATTCCATGCTCATTAGTCTCGGCATTTATAGGCATGGTGAAGAAGCTCTTACTCTTTCTGTGGAGATGGGAAGGATGAATGTGGAGCCAAATGCAATCACATTTGTAAATATCTTATATGCTCGCCTGCATACATGACATAGATAAGGGTCATTAATACTTCTATGATTGGGCCCAACACTAAGTATTATCTTTGTCTATTTGAGATACAGTCCCATGCGGCCAAGTTGCTCGATCCAAAGTCATCAAATCTCACTATATTATGACTGTTGGACTTGTGCTTGTAGAGAAAGTGTAAATGCGGGCAAATTCAATCGTTCAAATGCAAAGGCTGGCTATTAGTAATGACAAATAAAACTAGTTGTAGCAATTGGAGGTACATGTGGTTATCTTCTAACTAACTCGGATACCATAAGGATATCACACTCCATCAGAGTGCAGAATAAGAGCTAAGGGCAAATTGAGGGTTTAAAAATCCATGCCTTTTATCAACTTTGGATAGCCTGCTCAGATGTTATAGTTATGTGTTGACTATGTCTGAGAACAAGACCAACTTATTCACAACTAATTTTCAAATTTCCTAAATAGAACAAAGACAAAGATATTGTCCATTACAGTGAAAAATCATTAGCATGTAATACTGTATTCTGGTTTGTAAATTTACAATTATGGAGTCGTTGAATTAACCATCATATACAAGAACTAAATTTATAGATTCCATAGGAATCCATGTAATCTATCAGTTGTTCAATTAGGTGCAACAGAGGAAAAAAGGAGGATGATCATTTAATACTGATCAATATTTTTTGGATTGTAGTTCAATCTGTGTATAAGTAGATAATTTTTAGTAGAAAATCGCAGTTTCCTATTTACAACAGCATCTCTCAGATTACATATGCTAGTACTCATCAAGATAATCGACTAAGCACCTCAGGATGTACTTTGCCAGAGTCCCGGGAACACTGGTAGTAACACTTTGATCACTTGAGCAACCTTTACACCTAGTACAAGTAAGGAATAACTTTTTAAAATATTTATCTGACGGAAAGACAGGCTGAATAACAAAATTATGGAAGATGTACTATGTCAAATTGTCCAATGACTACAAAAGGCATACGTACAGTACAATTATCAAGCTAAAACAAAATATAAAATCAAATTAGCTATACACATGGGAAAAGTATCAATTGTTGATGCTGAAGGTTTTCAGATATACAATTACACTAGTTGAGCTGGATAAATTTACTTCCAAATTCAATTTCACTTTAATAAAATAGTTCAATGCAGTTTTCCAGAAGTCTCAAAGATCTATTGTTGCAACCACCCTCTCAACATCATGTCTTATGGGTAATGTTACCTTCCAATCACATCATTTTTTTCCTTGCAAATTTTTCTTACCATCTGTTTTTGTGTCGTTTGACTTCCCTCTATTAGGAATCACTCACTCTAACCTAAATTTCGGAGTAAAATCATTAGGATTTGAGTATTTTTAATAGATAGGATAACTCTTACTTTCTTTTAATAGATAGGACAATCTTTGTTCAATAATATACAAAGACGTGAATGTTTTGTATGGACAACTTATTCAAACCAAGAAAAAAATGCGTAAAAATAGTCGGACACAGAAATAGCACCAACCTTTGGGAACTCTAAAGAGACACTACTTTATTAGCTAAAGTCAAACAAATAAATATAAACTACCACTATAATAATTTGACCAAGTAATCGTTGTTCTTGGATTAGAAATTGATGTGAGCAAACAGTGTATTTTTAAAAAATGCACATACATATATTTCATATGGAAATTCCATTTCTGAAGGCATTTTCTGTAAGTCATGTTTTTCCATCAAAAATTTTGCTTTCAGATTTATTTTTCACCAATTTTTGTCTCTAATCTATCAATTGTTCTGTTGCTAAATCCTTCTCTATTCCATCTCAAAATTTCTTTTTGGGCACTCTCTATATGTAAGTAAACTAGGAGAAAACCATATATATTATATTTTTCAATAATTAATGTTCTTATGAATGGTTGAGTTAATATTAACTGATCATGGATAGACAATAGCTTACAAGCTTGCAACTATCGGATGAAAAATTTACAAGATTGTTGGAATCTTGACTTGATCCAACTCAGTACATTGATATATTATAAAATTATCTTGATAAATAAATACTTTTTAATTTCTTTATGTTTATGAAGTCTTATTCCTATTTTAACATTTTTCATTTCCAGGATTTTAGCCATGAGCCGCTGACTCCAACTACCGTCCATGTATGATCCATATTGTATCAAAGCCAGAAAGCAATCAACTGAGCAAGTATTCCTATTTTCTTTCTTGGGATTAGGATCTTTGTGGAAAGGCAGGCTCCTAAGCCAGACGATGATGAAATGAATGCCCTTCAAAAGAAAATGTGGGCATGCGATAGAAATGGACTTTTTTTATTTCCTGATGCAGTTTCTAGTCCAAACCCATCGAATATTTGTATCAGAAGTTTACCATTTCCATTTAAAATATAGTTGATGATAAGTGAATATTTTGACATATTTTTGTATCAAATCCTTTATACTTTTCTTGCTTTATTCTTGTTAATATTATTGTTTTATTAATGTTTTGTGTTAGGGAATAAATGGAAGTATGTTTCCAGACTTGTACAGTTTTTGTAATTTGAGCATAACTTCATGATCAAAAGCTCTATGGACCTGAAGCTTATTTCATTTGAAATCCAAAAAATAGATGTACAACTTTTATGTTGGAGGCTCAGCCCAATTCAGTATTGATGATAGCATAAAATGCATCCAAGTAGTTGCACAAAATGGATCACCAAAATTCGGATCAGAGTTTAGCCCAGTATTGACTTATTTTACCAATTCGGTTATATATCTTGAGCCCAAATTTATTTTGGTCTGAAATTTGGATATATTATACCCAAGAAGTAAATAAACAAGTTTACTGAAGACAAGATGGTGTGAAAATGTGTCGAAATAGTAAAACCATAGGCTGCAAGTTGCTGCTGATGTTACAGGGCGGCTCTTGGACATGACTCGGTAATTTCATCATATCTCCTTCATCCGATCGCCAAATTTGACAAAAGATATATGAAAATATATCAGTGTTGAAAGATCTACAATTTTTATTTTTCACGTATCTTCAAAATCTGGTTGTATCTGACCAAAAAATGTAATTCAATTCAGTGGATGAGAAATTTGTGTAACAACTTACCAACTCTTGGCAACTAGCATACCACTTGATTAACCCCTCCATTATTTGTTTGGCCTCTAGCTTACTCCAAGTACTATAAATAGGCCATGTATTAAGCTTGTAAGAGAAGGGGGGTAGAGGGTTTCTTTAGGTTAAGTTATCTAGTTTGTATGTTTTCTAGTATTGTAAGTTTTCTAGTAGTAATAGAAATGCATTCTCTAGTTTCTCTTATATTTTTAGTTTTTGTTACTTTTATTATGTCTTTCTAAATTTTATTTTGCTGAGGAAAAAGGGTGAATCTCTTGATGTAGGAAGAGAAATGGTTATAAGGGTAGAAATTATTTAAGTATGTTGTATTATTATTTTTATTTTTGATCTAAATCCTACTTGTTTTATGGTGATTCTTGATTTATGTATCTCCAATGGCACAACAAATACTTGGGTTCATTTAACTTATTGTACGGTTTTACCCCACCGGCTGCTAATGTGAAACCTTGATTTGTTGTTGACGAAAGTGTACATAAATGTTTGATCCCATAAATAAGTGTTGGCGTTAAGAGATAATTTACAATAGTAAGACAATATCATGATTACCTTATTGCATGAGTTACTTGATAATATCTTTCCATTGGAACCTTCATTATGTATGGATTCCAATTGTGGCAATTAATAGAGGTAAAAATAATAAATAACCATTTTTTTATCCAAAACTCAAGAGTGGATCCCTAATCCTCAGTATTTTTATTACTTCGGTTTTTCTTTAGTTACATCATACATTAATTGTTCATATATTTTGATTCACATTAACTCCATCTTTTTAGAAATATAAAGTTGAATTCTTCAAACAACTTCCCTGTGGATCGATCTCGGACTCACGAGAAATTTATTACTTACTACAACCTGCACTTGGGTTTGCAACCTTAAAGTTGTAGCAAGTTTTTGGCGCCGTTGCCAGGGAAGGCAAGGTAAGTATTCAGGTTTGTTAATATTTTTTCTTTGTAAATATAGTTTGTTTATTTTCTTTATGGATATATGGTTATATGATATTGTAGTCATAATTCTCGACGTTTAGTAAGAAATAATTCTGAAATTTTGTTTGGAAATTTATTTGAATCATCTCCACACACTTCCACCATGGCTGAAAATGAAAGTGTTCAGGATGAAAATGAGAATCAACAGGTGCGTACCATGCGTTATTACTTGCAACCTCCTCGAAATTTTTCTCCTTCTTGTTTTATTTTTCCTCTAAATGCAAATAATTTTCGATTCAAGTCAGGTATGATCCCTTTACTTCCTAATTTCCATGGTTTAGACTCTGAAAGCCCTTACTTGCATTTAAAAGAATTTGATGAAGTATGTGCCACTTTTGATAATCAAACTTGCACAAATGAGATTGTTAAGTTCAAATTATTTCCTTTCTCTTAAAAGATAAAGCAAAAATTTGGCTTAATTCTTTAAAACCTAGGTCAATTGGCACTTGGCAAGAAATGAAGCTGAATTCTTGAAAAAATTCTTTCCAACTCATAAAACTAATGCTTTGAAAAGACAAATTCAAAATTTTTCTCAAAATTCGAATGAAGTTTTCTTTCAATGTTGGGAAAGATTTAAAGATTTGTTGAATTCATGCCCACATCATGGTTTTGAAAAATGGCGCTTAATTAGTTTCTTTTATGAAGGTTTAACTCCTGAAACAAAATAATTTGTTGAAACAATGTGTAATGGTGAGTTTCTTGATAAGGAACCTGATGAAACCCTAGAATATCTAGATCATTTGGCAGAAAACTCGCAATCATGGTATAATGTTAATTCTTCTGAAGGTTCTATTAGATCTAATCTTGCTAATAGTAATAAAGGAAAATATTATTTAGCCAAGAAGATGATCTAAATGCTAGACTTGCTAGTTTAACAAGAAAAGTTGAAGCCATGAAACTTAAAAAAGTAAAGGAAATCAAATCTGTACAAGAGGAAGAAATTTGTAGCAATTGTGAAATTTTGGGGCACTCCACTAATGAATGTCCAAACATTCCAGTACAAGAAAATTTTATGAACACATTCAAAAAACCTTTACATTCTCCATATTCTGAAACTTACAATCCACAATGGAGAAATCATCCTAATTTCAGTTGGCGAGATGATAACCGTGCCCAACCACTGCATTCACAAAAACCACAAAACTTTCATTCTTATCCACCTCCACATATAAAATCCATTAAGGAGACTTTGCAAGCATTTATGCATGAACAAACAAACATCAATAATCAGACTTCACAAGCTATCAATGAGATCAGAAGCACACTTTCAACACTGACAACTTCTTTGCATACTCATGAAAAAGGTAAATTTCCTGCTCAACCTCAACCTAATCCTTCTACTCAGTGTCATGTTTCTTCTTCAGGTGAAAATGCAGTCAAGGAGGCTAATTCAGTTACAACTATTCGGAATGAAAAAGTTGTTGACAAGACTATTCATCCCAAGGAGAAAGTTTCTAATCCACCTCCAGAAATGAAAAATAAAAATAGTCTTGACGACAAAGGTAAGCGTGAAAATGATGAAAAAGAAAAATATTTACCTCTAGCACCCTTTCCTCAAATTGCAAGCAACTCAGAAATTGAACTCAAATGCTGAAATTTATGAAATTTTTAAACAAGTCAAGATTAATATTCCATTATTGGATGCAATCAAGCAAGTTCCACCTTATGCCAAATTTTTGAAAGATTTATGTACAATCAAAAGAAAACATCATGTACAAAAGAAGGCATTTTTAACTGAAAGTGTTAGTTCAATCATTCAACAATTCACTCCACCAAAGTACCAAGATCCAGTTGTCCAATCATTTCATGTATCATAGGAAACACTAGAATAAAGCATGCTTTGCTTGATCTTGGTGCTAGTGTAAATCTTCTACTTTTCTCAGTTTATGAACAGTTAGGTTTGGGAGAACTTAAAACAACTTATGTTGTACTCTAACTAGCTAATCGTTCGATTAAAGTTCCAAAGGGGATAGTAGAAGATGTGTTGGTACAAATTGATAAGTTTTACTTTCCAGTTGATTTCATTGTTTTGGACACAGAGCCTGTTGCACAAACACATACACAAATTCCTATCATTTTGGGTCATCCTTTTCTTGCAACTTCAAATGCTTTGATCAATTGTAGAAATTGTATTTTGAAGTTATCATTTGGAAATATGACTTTGGAACTAAATGTGTTTAATGTTTGTATGCAACCTGTAGAAGATGTCGAAGTACATGAAGTGGATTCGATTGAGGAACTTGTTCATGAATACTTTACTACTACTAACTCTTCAGATTCTTTGGAGACTTGTTTTGAAAGTGAAAGTATTTATAGAAAGGAACAAACTAATACTATCTCTGAATTTTTGCAGGTACAAGAAAAATATTTTTGGAAGCCAAGGTTCGAAAAACTTTCATCATCAACAGAAAAATCTATTCCATCAAGTATTAAAGCTCCCGTGGTTGAATTGAAACCTTTGCCAGTTAATTTGAAATACTCTTTCTTGGATGAAAATGAGACTTTTCCAGTAATAATTTCTTCCAAACTCGATGCATTTCAAGAAGGTAAGTAGATCGAAACTCTGAAAATGCATAAGAATGCTTTAGGATGGACCATTGCTGATATTAAAGGTATTAATCTTTTCATTTGCACATATAACATCTATCTAGAGGAAAATGTTAAACCATCTAAGGAAATGCAACGAAGGCTAAATCCTAATATGAAAGAAGTAGTAAGAAATGAAGTCATTAAACTCTTAGATAATGGAATCATTTATTCTATTTCTGATAGCAAATGGGTAAGTTCTACTCAAGTTGTACCTAAAAAATTTGGAGTTACTGTAGTCAAGAATGAGAATGATGAATTAATTCCAACTAGAACTGTTACTGGTTGGCGAATGTGCATTGACTATAGAAAACTCAACTCAATTACTAGAAAAGATCATTTTTCATTACCTTTCATGGATCAAATTTTAGAAAGAGTTGCGGGACATAAATTTTATTACTTTTTAGATGGATATTCTAGGTATAATCAAATTGCAATTGCACTTGAAGATCAAGAGAAAATAACTTTTACATGCCCTTTTGGTACTTTTGCATATCAAAAAATGCCTTTTGGATTATGTAATGCACTACCTATATTCCAATGATGCATGCTTAGTATTTTTAGTGACATGGTTGAACATTTTCTTGAAGTCTTCATGGATGATTTTTCTGTTTTTGGTAATTCATTTGATGATTGCTTATCTAATTTAGAAAAGGTTTTGATCAGGTGTGACGAAAAGAATCTTGTGCTCAATTGGGAGAAATGTCACTTCATGGTAACAACTGGTATTGTTCTTGGACACATTATATCATCAGAAGGTATTGAGGTTGATAAATCTAAAATTGAGTTAATTGCCAATTTGCCAACACCAAAGACTGTGAAGGAGATTAGATCATTTTTAGGACATGCTGGTTTTTATAGAAGATTTATCAAAGATTTTAATATAATATCTAAACTTTTGTGTAATCTTCTAACAAAAGACACTATTTTTGAATGGACTGAAAACTGTGAAAATGTTTTTGTTAAGCTTAAAAGCATGCTTACGTCTGCTCCAATCATGCAGTCTCCAGATTGGACTTTACCTTTTGAAATAATGTGTGATGCTAGTGATTATGCTGTTGGAGCTGTCTTGGGACAAAGAAAAGATAAAAAACCATATGTTATTTACTATGCAAGTAAAACTTTAAATGGTGCTCAATTGAATTATACAACAACTGAAAAAGAATTACTTGCTGTAGTTTTTGCATTGGATAAATTTCAATCTTATCTTGTTGGCTCACCAATTATTATTTTCAGTGATCATGCAGCTTTGAAATATCTTTTGTCAAAAAAAGATGCTAAATCAAAACTGATTAGGTGGATTCTCTTACTCCAGAAATTTAATATTACTATTCGAGATAAAAAGGGAGTAGAGAATGTAGTGGCTGATCATTTGTCGAGACTTATTTGTGATGACTCGTTTCAAACCACACCTATTAATGACACTTTCCCTGATGAACAATTATTTAATGTTTCTATTTTACCTTGGTTTGCTGACGTTGTTAATTTTCTTGTGACAGGAAAGATGCCATCGTATTGGAACTCTCAAGATAAAAAGAAGTTTTTGACTGAGGTTAAAAAAATTTATTGGGATGATCCATACCTATTCAAATATTATCCGGATCAAATCTTTCGAAGATGTGTGTCTGACAATGAGATAGGTAATATTGTCAAATTTTGTCATTCAGAAGCATGTGGTAGTCATTTTTCTGTAAAGAAAACTACTGCAAAAATCTTGCAATGTGGATTTTATTGGCCAACTCTTTTCAAAGATACTTACACTTTTTGCAAAAGTTGTGAAAATTGTCAAAAGTTAGGGTCCCTTTCAAAGAGAAATATGATGCCCCTACACCCTATCCTAGTGATTAAAATCTTTGACTGTTGGGGTATTGATTTTATGGGGCCATTTCCATTATCATTTGGTTTTCTTTACATATTGGTTGCCATAGATTATGTTTCAAAATGGATCGAGGTAATTCCTTGTCGAAACAATGATCACAAAATAGTGATAAAAATTTTGAAAGAAAATATTTTAAGTCGATTTGGAATTCCTAGATCTATTATCAGTGATGGGGGAAAATATTTTTGTAACAAAATTTTCAGAACTTTAATGAAGAAATATGGAATCATACATAAAGTTGCAACCCCTTATCACCTTCAGACAAATGGACAAGTTGAACTTGCAAATAGGGAGATAAAACAAATTTTGGAGAAAACAGTTAACCCAAACCATAAAAATTGGTCTTTTAGACTTACCGATACACTTTGGGCATACAGAACTGCTTTCAAAACATCATTAGGCATGTCTCCTTATAGGATAGTTTATGGAAAACCTTGTCATTTACCTGTTGAACTTGAACATAAAGCTTATTGGGCAATCAAAATGTTTAACTTCAACCTTGATGAAGTTTCAAAATTGCGCAAATTGCAAATCAATGAACTTCAAGAACTGAGAAATGATGCATATGAGAATTCTTAAATTTATAAATCAAGAATAAAAGATTTTCATGATAATAAAATTTCAAGAAAAATATTTGAGGTTGGTCAAAAGGTTTTGCTTTATAATTCTCGATTGCATTTGTTTCCTGAAAAATTGAGATCAAGGTGGAGTGGTCCTTTTGTTGTAAAAAAAAGTATATCCTTATGGGGCGATTGACATTGAAAATCCTAGAAATGGTAACATATTTAAAGTAAATGGACAAAAAGTTAAACCATTTCTAGAAAATCAATTTTCACAAGAGGAAATCATTTTTCTTTCTAACCCTTGTTATGATTAGTGTTGTATATATTCTTTTTTATCTGACATTATTTTTTTTCTCTCCTCTTCTTCTTTTATTTTTTATTTTTTCTTTTCCCAGTTAAATGGCGATAACGGTACTCCGTGGCTATAAAAGTTGGACTTGTCAGTTTCCCAAACAACTGAAATCTTTGTACAAATTTTCTTTATTTTTCTCATTCTCTTTTCTTGTTATTTTCAAAATGGGTGACATTTTTCTAACTCTCAAGAAGCGATTTCTTTTTCTTCCTAAAAATGCAATTTTGAAAATTTATAAAATTAGGATTGAAAGATTGAGGATGCTTATGCACAAGGGTATTCCGGAGGACATACAATGGATAATTGAAGTAAAGGTAAGGGCAGGTGAGTTTTCACATGAGTTTCAGATTTGCTTACTAGATACATGTCTGGTTTTGGTAAAAGCACATATTCAAAAAAACGAAGGGCGAAAAAAATGAAAGTTTGTCATATTTGTGTTAGATGGACTTGCAACACAAAGTGTCGTTCTTTAGGAATGGTCTCTAAAAATCTAGAAGATAAACTTAAATTCATTACGGATGGACTGAGTAAGGAGTCTTTAGATCATATTATATTGACTCTTGAGACGCATTCATGTGGATTGGTACAACGTGCAATTCTTGATTTATAGGATCGTTTTCGAAATGAATATGAGCTTTATAGTTTTGGGAATCTGACATTAAAAGACCCTGTTTGCCAGTTTATAAGAAAACTGGATGGGAAGCATATTCTCGACCCATAGAGGGCGTTTAAGCTGTTACTGGACGTAAAACCAGAGAAAGATGTGAACCACAATCACAACTACATGTACATACACGTGTTAGTAGGTAATTTTTAAATTTCGTATGTGTCTTTATTTTCAACCTTTTTGACAAAATAAAAAAACATACAATAAATACATTCCCTGTTCACACCTCAATGAATATCACCGTACTCACTCTATTTTTGCACAACTTATTTTCAAAAGAAAAAAAATGGAAGTTTCTTCAACTCGCAAATTTAATTCCATTTGTGTTTTTTGTGGATCCAATCTAGGAAAAAATGGTGAGTTTATAGGGGCAGCCAATAACCTTGGTAGAACTTTAGCAGAAAGAAAAATTCATTTAGTGTATGGGGGAGGCAGTTTGGGGTTAATGGGGAGTGTTGCTATTTCAGCTTATGTAGGAGGTGTCAAATTTTTGGGAGTTATCCCAAAATCTTTAACAGTACAGAATATCACAGGTATGACCATTGGAGATGAGCTAAAAGTGTCACATATTCAGGACAGAATGCCTAACATGTTAAATAATGCGGATGCATTCATCATTCTACCTGACGGTTTTGGTACACTGGAGGAATTATTCCAAATTATCTCTTGGGCACAACTCAACATTCACCAAAAACCTATATGTATTCTTAATGTTAATGGTTTTATGATGGTTTGCTATCTTTTGTAGATCATGCTGTGAAAAAGGTTTTATCTCAACTTCTGCGAGAAGAATCATCATTTCTGCTCCGACACCTGACCAGCTGATTGATCAACTTCTAGCATATGTGCCAAAACCTTATCCAACATTGGCCAATGTGGATTGGTCCAACAGGAACAATGGTCGAAAACGCAAATTGAATTTGACTCTCAGTCTGTGGTACTTATTGTTAATAATTTTATCTAATAGTATGTGTTTTTTTTTTTGTTATTTCAGCTTTATTAGCCGCATTTCAGGTGATATCTTTCAAACTCTACTTTTTTATCTATTTTTGACATTGGGGACAATGTCTCGATTAGGTTGGGGGAGGGATAATTGATATCATGACTTGTATATTCAATGTGTGTTTTTTTTTAGTATTTAAAAAAATATAATAATAAAAAAAATAAAAAAATAAAAAATATATAAAAATAAATAAATATAAATCAAGCGTGTTTTTTTGATGGGTCCATTGAAAGCATGAAAAAAAAGGTGGCTGAGTAAAGGGTAATTGTAACACTCTTGAAACGCATCCCTATTTTTTTTTGCATAACATGGCAGGTTTGTAAAGTTTTTAGCTAATGTTTGTGAATTATCAATTTTTTTTTGAGTCGTATAGGTTCTTCCAACTTCAATGATTAAAATTAAGCATGAATAATATGGCTTAATTGATGATGGGTGTTGTTTTGGACTTTAATGTTGTTATTTGATTAATATATTTTTGCGATAATTATACTCAAATTTTATTTTGCACAAATAGTTATGTTATTTAGTGTGAAGACAATCATGTCAAAATAAATAGTTCTTATGCCCTTACTCTAATCATCACTTGAATCTTCAACATGTAGGGCTTAAGTATTAGAACTTTTACTTTTGGTCTGTCGAGGCGAACGACTGATAGTGCACCACTAAAAAAATAATTAAGGCATTAGGCTTTCTAGCACCATTGTCAAATCAGCTTGTTCCCTATATGATGTTTCAAGAAAACATCCCCCTAGTAAACCACTTTGAGCCTTACAATAAATAAATATTTTTTTTAACTATTTTTTTTTACCTAGCCTAAATACACTATTATCCAACCCTTGTTCTAAAAATGATTGGAGTTTAAGAGACATTCAATTGACAGCTTGAACTTACAAAAGAAATTTAGGTTGGAATAGAAGATAAGTGTGGGGGAGTTTCTTTAAAAAAAAAAAAAGTTGCAAAGTGCTACAAGTTGCAACTAAAAATGAGATGTTGTAAGATGAATAGGAGGGATCCAATTCAATAACAATAAACTCCAGTGTGAAATTTGTGGAGTTGGAGAATTCTTCATCGATAAATTTTATGCCTCTAATTCCATAAAGTTTTTAGAACCTTTGTTGTATTCTATCCTTTTATTTGTTAGCTACATTACCACCCTTTGGCCCCATTACAACCATTGTTGAAGACCTTTTGATTTCGTGTGGCGCCTTCAGTGTAGTGGAGATTTGTACCAAAGGAAGAGTTTATGATGTTTAACTTTTCTGTTAGAGATTGGGTGATGGTTTTGTAAGGTTTTATGAGAATTCACTTATTTGAAACATGTATAGTTTCATCACTATTGACATTAACTGTCCACAAACACACTTGAGTATGATTATTGTGGAAATGTATTGATTTTTAAATGACTAAGAGTTAAACTCAACACTTATTTGATTTTATTTCCATATTACTTTGTTGCTTTATGAGAATAAAAGTTGGAAGATAGTTATTATAGGTGTTTGTAGGTATCACTGCTGGAAACCTTCACGAGACTACAACTCGTTCTCTATGGGCCACCTAGGGGTTTAAAGGCTTGTTGCATATGCTAAATGCAATCGTAATTTCCTACGAAAGTGGATTAGTTTATGTTTGTTTTAAACTTGCTCGAGGACAAGCAAGGGTTAAGTGTGGGGGAATTTGATAAGTGAATATTTTGACATATTTTTGTATCAAATCCTTTATACTTTTCTTGCTTTATTCTTGTTAATATTATTGTTTTATTAATATTTTGTGTTAGGGAATAAATGGAAGCATGTTTCCAGACTTGTACAGTTTTTGTAATTTGAGCATAACTTCATGATCAAAAGCTCTAAAGACCTGAAGCTTATTTTATTTGAAAGCCAAGAGATAGAGGTACAACTTTTATGTTGGAGGCTCAGTCCAATTCAGTCTTGATGATAGCAGAAAATGCATCCAAGTAGTTGCACAAAATGGATCACCAAAATTCGGATCAGAGTTCAGCCCAGTATTGACTTATTTTACCAATTCGGTTATATATCTTGAGCCCAGATTTATTTTGGTTTGAAATTCGAATATGTTATACCCAAGAGGTAAATAAACAAGTTTGTTGAAGACAAGATGATGTGAAAATATGTCAAAATGGTAAAACCATAGGCTGCAAGTTGCTGCTAATGTTATAGGGCGACTCTTGGATATGACTTGGTAATTTGACCATATATCCTTCATCCGATCGCCAAATTTGACAAAAGATATATGAAAATATATCAGCGTTGAAAGATCTACAATTTTGATTCTTTACGTATTTTCAAAATCTAGCTGTATCTGACCGAAAAATATAATTCAATTCAGTAGATGAGAAATTTGTGTAACAACTTACCAACTCGTGGCAACTAGCATACCACTTGATTAACCCCTCCATTATTTGTTTGGCCTCTAGCTTACTCCAAGTACTATAAATAGGCCATGTATTAAGCTTGTAAGAGAAGGAGGGTAGAGGGTTTCTTTAGGTTAAGTTATCTAGTTTGAATGTTTTCTAGTATTGTAAGTTTTCTAGTAGTAATAGAAATGCATTCTCTAGTTTCTCTTATATTTTTAGTCTTTGTTACTTTTATTATGTCTTTCTAAATTTCATTTTATTGAGGAAAAAGGTGAATCTCTTGATGTAGGAAGAGAAATGGTTACAAGGGTAGAAATTATTTAAGTATGTTGTATTACTATTTTTATTTTTGATCTAAACCCTACTTGTTTTATGGTGATTCTTGATTTATGTATCTCCAATGGCACAACAAATACTTGGGTTCATTTAGCTTATTGTACGGTTTTACCCCACCGACTGCTAATATGAAACCTTGATTTGTTGTTAACGAAGGTGTACATAAATGCTTGATCCCATAAATAAGTGTTGGCATTAAGAGATAATTTACAATAGTAAGACAATATCATGATTACCTTATTGCATGAGTTACTTGATAATATCTTTCCATTGGAACCTTCATTATGTATGGATTCCAATTGTGGTAATTAATAGAGGTAAAAAGAATAAATAACCATTTCTTTATCCAAAACTCAAGAGTGGATCCCTAATCCTCAGTACTTTTATTACTTCGATTTTTCTTTAGTTACATCATACATTAATTGTTCATATATTTTGATTCACATTAACTCTATCTTTTTAGAAATATAAAGTTGAATTCTTCAAACAACTTTCATGTGGATCGACCTCGGACTCACGAAAAATTTATTACTTACTACAACATGCACCTGGGTTTGCAACCTTAAAGTTGTAGCAGTTGACAACTAGAAGTTGACACAGATTTGTACTATTTTTATGATGGAGTTTTTGAAAGCATAACTCTATATTAAATCATGACTAATAAGATAATTGGCAAGAGGGTAACAAATTAGCAACTCTGGTATCAATTAAATTACTCATCATGTTGTATTTGTGAAGGTCAGCAATGCTATCTGTGAAACCTTAATATTTTTTTTCTTATTTTCAAATGTGTCAGTTGCTAGATTACATGGTAATTTAAAGATGATGGAGCAACTATTAGGGCCAAACATGATAATACCAAAAATCAAGCTTTACAATCCCACCTGGTGTAGCCTGAAATTCAATCCTTTGTTACGTTAGATCAAAATGGCCAATGCTGTTATTTCAATGGCCCTAGAAACACTTCGTGTTCTACTAGTTTGGGAAGACAAGTTTTTATTCAGCATGAATAATCAAGTGGAAGAAGTCCAGAGAGAGCTCAACACCATGTATTATTTTTTGAATGATGCTGATAAAAAGAAAGACGGATACAACTCTAAGACAGTAGGCATCTGGATGGCCGAGCTCAAAGATCTAGCTTGCCATGCTGAGGATGTTCTCAAGTTATATCCAGAAGAAAAGGCAAGAACTTGAAAAAAATGGTCAAAATATTTACTTGTATTTTTAGCAAGTACTTGAGTGTGCACCAGGTTCGAAAAGAGATTGAGGTCATCATATCCCACATGGCCAACCTTACCAAATAGCTGGGAAATATTGTTAAAGCAGACAGCTCAACAAGTTTTGCAGGTAACAATCATCAGAAATGGTTGAGGCCAACATATGCTCATCAGGTCGAAGAACATTTTGTTAGCTTGGAGGAAGACATCGATTGCCTGATCTCAGTAGATGGTGGTCGAGCGAATCAAGTGATCCGTATGGGGAATGGGTGGTGTCTGAAAGACCACTCTTGCAAGATTAATTTCCCAGCACAAGGACATGCAGAGCACTTTCTAAGCTCGTGCTTGGGTTTGTCTAACACAAAAATTTACAATTAGGACTGTTTTACAACAGATATTGAAACAACTTCATCCTTTTAAAATAGAGGAAAAACTCATAATGATACAGTAGATGGATAAAAACAACTTGGTGGTGCTACTTCACAATGTCCAAATCAAGAAACACTATCTGGTTGTCATTGATGATATCTGGACAGTTGACTATGGGATATCTTACGTCTTACTTTTCCTCCAAATGTAGAGGCTAGTTGTAAAGTTTTGCTTACAACTCAAAATGAAAATGTTGATGCCCAAGAAGGTATTTACAAACACGGATATGTGACTGAAGATCAAGGTTGGGAGTTACTTCATAAAATAGTACTTTCTAACAATTATGTGCGAGATCAGTTTATATATATCTTTTTCATTCACACAAGGAAACATAACCACTCTTGCCCTTACCCAATGTTGTAATTCTCTACACTAAGCCATTTGCACGTGTAAATTAATTTCATACTAGAAATTTATCCCTCATAAAAATAGAAGAAATCTTGATTTATATCAAAATCATTAGAGAAGCAGTCAAAGTATTTTAAGAAAATAAATCATACATTTAAAGTATAATTAGTTTTGGGAATAAAATTGATCAACAATATGATTGTATTGAATTATGTAAGAAAGGATTCATACTTATCCTCTATCTTAATCATTTAGACATTAGGTAGAGAAGTTTGTTCCTTTGTTTTTTTTGACTAAATTACACCAGTTGATCTCTCATTATCCTAACACAAGCATTTGCATTTTTATTCAAACTTGGCTCCTTATGCAGAGGTTACAACTACAACTAAATCAAAAGAGTTGGAAGATATCGAAAATGATTTGATAAATAAATATGGGCATCTACCACTAGCAAGTTTTGTTATTGAAGGAATTCTGCACGAGAAGCAATCTGTTGGCGAGTGGAAGAAGGTTAATGAAAATTTTGATACATATGCAGTATAGGGAAGGTATTAAAAAAGAGAGAAGAGCAATGCAAGTATTGGACTTAAGTTACAATGTGCTGCCTTATCACTTGAAGCCATATTTTCTCCACTTGGGATTTTTCTTGGAGGACGAAGAAATTAATGCAGAAAATTTGTTTATAATGGATAGCGGAAGGCATGATTTCAAATGAAACACAAGTTCGGAAATAAACTCTAAGAGATGTAGCAGAACGATATTTAAGTGAACTAACATCCAGGTATATGGTTCAAGTGAAAGTGTTTGAGTTTCCTTTGATATATAGAAGATTTGAATTATGTCGACTTCATGATTTGATGCGAGATCTTTGTTTGTCAAAGGCGAAAGAAGAAGGTTTTTAAAGACCATAGATTTTTATTTTTCAAAAGACTATGGTTCTTCAAGAGTTAAAACTCGCAAATTGGCCATTCATTTTCAAGGCAGTGTTGGAGATCATTTCAATATAATAGAAAAGATTGCAAATCAGATTAGTGAGAATGTGAAATAATAATAAAAATAATACAAATAAATTTGATAATGAAATTCGGCTAATTGTGTCTACGTCTTCAGATCTGCTACTGATCATTTTACTAAAAGGAGAAAATATACAAAGTGTTTACAACTCACAACCCACACAAGAATTTTTCTTCACAAAATTCTTTCGCAAACTTTCTCTTACTTGTCTCTCAAACTCTCTCTAATTTTCTAATTTTGGAATGCTCAACAAATGAGAGCTAAGAGGATTTATATAGGCTTTCAAAAAATATGGGTTGGTGAAATTTAGACAAGAAATTAGGTTAGACATCTTAATTGACAATTGGCTAAATTAGGCACCCTTCATTTTTTACCAAAAATGGTTGACCATTTCCTTGACAATCTCCCACTTGAAGACTAATTTCAATCTGTCATCACACCTCAATCTATGCAGCAGATCTTTTTGGTTTTGTTATTCTTGCAGACCAACTGAAGTTGAACACAACTTTAGTTTAACTTTAGTTTGTCGATAGCTATCGTTTTTGTCAATATATCTGCTAGATTCTTACTTTCTTGGATCTTCTCCAATATTAGCACTTTATCTTCCAATAAAGATCTGATAAAGTGATAACGAAGTCCAATATACTTGGTTCTTAAATGAAATATTGAATTTTTTGCCAAGTATATTGTATTCTGACTATCACTGCACAGAACATTCTTCTCTTGATTGAATCCTAACTCAGTTAACAAATATTAAAGCCATATCATCTTTTTATTGGCTTCAATCACTGTTATATACTCAACCTTTGTAGTGGATAGAGTGACAATATTTTGTAATTGTGACGTCTAACTAACGACTGTAATTCCAGCAGTGAATATACAACTAGTGGTGTTTTTTCAGTGATCGACTTCACCTCTAAAGTCTGCATCTACGAACTCTTGTACTTTTAACTCTCTCTTTTCAAAGTACAAATATTTTTCTACCATACCTCATAGATACCTCATAATCCACTTGATTGCTTTCCAATGAGCTTTTCCTAGATTTGACATAAACTTGCTAACAACTCCCACTGCATGCCCAATGTCTGGTCTTGTACAAACCATCGCATACATCAAACTTCTAATGGTTGAGGCATAAGGAACCTTAGCCATGAATTATTTCTCTTTCTCTATCTGAGGAGATTGATCATTGGATAGTCAAAAGTGACTAGCCAAGGGTATGTTGACTGGCTTGCCATCACCCATGTTGAATCTCTGCAAAACATAATTGATGTACTCTGCCTAAGATAACTGCAAAAACCTTCTCTACCTATCTCTTATGATTTGCATTCCAATAATCTTTTTTGTTGGACTCAAGTCTTTCATGTCAAACTCCTTTGAAAATTATTGCTTCAACCTTCTGATATCATCCATATCTGAATATGCTACTAACATATCATTTACATAAAGTAGTAAAATGTTATCATTGGACATATATCACTTGAAGTAGCAACAGTGGTCGGCGTTGCACTTCTAAAAACCTTCCTTGTGCATGAAGCCATCAAACTTTCTGTACTACTGTCTTGGGGCTTGTTTTAGAATATACAAACTTTTCTTTAAGTTTGCACACCATGTTCTTCTTTTGTCTTTCTGAAAAAACTTCGGACTAGTACATGTATATCTCCTCATCTAAGTCTCCATGAAGGAATGTGGTCTTCACATCCAGTTGTTCAAGATGAAGATCTTCAATAGCAACAATACTTAACATTAATCTGATAGTCTTAAGCTTTACAATAAGAGCAAAAATGTTGGTGTAGTCAACTCTTTCATTCTATTGGAATCCTTTGATAACTAATCAATCTTTGTATCTGTTGGAACCATTATGCTCCACTTTCACCCGGTACACCTATTTATTGTGAAGTGCCTTTTTGTCCACGGGTAGTTTAACTAGTTCCCATATTTGGTTGGAGATTAGAGACTTCATCTCTTCTTTCATTGCAAGCTCCCACTTGCTGGCATCTTCAGTCTGACAAGTTTCATCATAGCATTCATGCTTCCCTCCATCAGTCAACAACAGATAGTTCATGTATCTTCTGTTAGGCACATGAGGTCAAGAAAACCTTCTCAATACATGAGTTGGAGTAGGAGGTTGCGGTGTGTTGGACTTGTAATACTCACTACTCAACAACTATATATAAAGTATAATTTGACATGATAGAAATTTTGTGTACGTGCGATATTTTTTTTATATAACACTTTTTACATGAACAACTCTATTTAAAATACTTCATCACATATGTCCTGTATATAGTAGGATCAATATTTATATAAAAGCACAATACCCACAACGACCATAATATTTACATACCTATTTATAGTAAAGTTTTAAAAGTGAAATATAGTACCAAACTCAAAATATAATATAATAGATTAGGAATATAACAAGCCTACAAAAGAGCCCAAAAGGTCGTCATTCATATACACACTCCCTCAGATACCTACATGAGCTCTAACAGCCGCCCAGTCAGCAAAATATACTTCAAGTATTGTCGTGCTCACCTACAATGCATAAACTATATGAATTAACGTTCACCAAGTAAAGATTATGTATGTCAAAAAATAATCCACAATATCAAGTCATAAATATCAAAATGCTATACCCATACTACAATTCCATGTATCAAAATATTTCTATCAAAATCTTTTCCTTTAGGCTCCTAACCAATGCTACTATCCCATGCATCGGAAAAGAGCTCTGCCCACTGCCATAATCCAATGGTCAATAATGATATAAGCATGTAAATCCATGCATACTCATAAGCATGCAAATCTATGCACGCGAACTTATAAATTCATGCATGCTTTGGTACACTAGTAGTAGTAAACAAAATATTTTTCTTTCTCAAAATCATGTCATGTAATGCAAGATTTATCACAATACTCGTAAATGATACATGCACGTGTCAATGCCCATGTATGTATACTTAATGGACATGAATAACAGTAATGTATGCCCTCTGCTATACACATATGATCTATGATGTTACATATAAATCACACATTTACTATGTTTATGTATTGTAGTTGCAAATGAATCTTTACTTACCTTTCACTTAGTTGGTGGCTTATTCTAGATTTGTTTAGTATTTCTCTCCAATCTTAGATATAAAATAGCCTGTAATATTACCCAACATCAAACACCATTCCTAACCTGACAAGTTGAAAGCACAAAATCTCATACTAAGACCTTAAACACCAAGCTATCTAGGTAACAATCAATCTTTCACAAACTAGAACCCAATATAGTCCTTCAAATACCTTAAATTCTTATCTTAAATACATGTAAATATTATGTAATTGAAGTATTATCACTCTAATAGCATGTGCCTAATTGTTAGAACTCAATAGTAACATGTTTAGGTTGATATGTGCTAAGTTATCAAATGAGACAGATTCACATTTTTTATATTTTCATGCTGTCCAATTTAGTTGCATGCTAATTTTGACATCCTTAAGCATATTCAATCACCCCCAAATTTTTACCACACTTAGCTAACATGTAGATAAATGTAATTATATTTTATAATTGTTTAAAATCACTTATTTACCTCAGTAAAATCAGCTCACTTATCATAGCACAAAAACTGTAAATTCTATCATGATAGTTTTGAGTGTCTCTTTAAATATCAAACCATATTTTCATTTATAACCTCTCCAAACTTATATACATCATCTAAACTCATATATAAACACATATACGGTGAAATATATATGCTTTAATCAAGTTATGATACATATACAAAGTTTTAAAAAGAAAAAGTAGCAAGTATACAATTTCTGTCCTTATCGATTTCTATTGCAATTTTGCACTAAATATCCCTCTTTTGTGAATTATAAGACCATAGATAACATCCTAACATGATTATGAACAATAATAGAGTCTTTAAAAATCATAAACCCTCAAAAAATTCAAGAATTGAAATCAAAACATGAGTTAAGCTTACCTATGCACAATTTTAAGTTTCTACTTGTTATTCCTTACTTCTTTTTGCTTCCTTCACTTTTTTTTTTCTTTATTTGGAATCACTTGGGAGCAACTTTTAAAATTTAATATATAGGTTTTGGAGGTAAAATAGCTCATAAAATAGTTTTTGATCATGGTTCAAGGATAGAAATGAAGAAAGGTTGAGTCGATACCTTGAGATGGCAAAGTTTGAGGTGTCAAGTTGTGGTTCAAATCTGATGTTACACACGCCTTATACAACTGTAATCTAGTATTTCTCATTATTTATTTATGTATTTACAATCTCTTTTGATTTCGTACAATCGGATAATAAATTCTACCCTAAGTTCTTAATCGTTCGTTTGATCTCTAAATCGATTGGCATTCAATTCTTAAATGATTGTATTGTTTGCATTTCTAAAATCATATGCATATATTGACCTTGTAATATGACACTTAAATCACATTATATCATGTCCAATATCCCAAGTATGTTAATTTACAAATATATACTTTTAAAATAACTTAATTAAATCAAATTAAACTGTATAAACTTACTAGTGACACATTTCACACTTCTAAAAATTATAACATGTAACCTATTAATATTCATCATATTGATACCTAATTTTCTTCTTATCCCAATGTAGAATTAACCATTTAAGTTAGGGGATTCGATAATCAATACCACGCGAGAGTTTCAAAATTAAGTTTAATGATTAAGAACACCGTATAAAATAAAATGAATTATATGATGTCAAATATAAATGCAAATAACACACAGTTAATATGTAATGCATTAATCATATTTGGCTAGGTGAGTAATGAGAGGTTCGGGTATCATAGGACTGCTGCATGAGAGTGCATTTCTTGAATTTAGAATCAAGCTTATTCGTGTCTTGATCACTAATATGCACATATGCTACACAACCAAAAACTTTTAGATGTAATAGTTTTACCTCTTTTATGCCTCATACTTTCTCTGGTATTTGGCGCTCCAATAAAGCTGATAGGCTTCGGTTGATCAAGTAAGCTGCTGTGTCGACTGCTTCTGCCCAGAACTATTTTGGTGGACCTGACTGTATGCGAATGCTTCTGGCTCTTTCTGTCAATGTTTGGTTCATATGCTCAGCTACAACATTATGTTGAGGTGTACCCAACACGATTCTCTTTATTTTGATCCCGTACTCACCATAGAACTTCTTGAATCTAGTATCTTCATATTCACCACTATTATCGGTTCTGAATTTTTTAATCTTCAGATTTGTGTCATTTTCAACCATAGCTTTCCATCTCCCGAAAGCCTCAAACACTTCAGACTTATGCTTTAGAAAGTAAACTCATACCTTTCGAAAGTGATCATTGATGAAAGTCATGAAGTAGTTTTTCCCACCAATGGATGAGATGATTGTTGGTTCCCAAACATCAGAGTGAACGAGCTCTAGCATTTCCTTCTTTGGGGTTCTGCCACTTGTTTGAAAGTTGACCATTTTCTGCTTTCCAAGTACGCAATCTTCGCACATGTTTATCTCAACTGACTGTAAGTTGGAAGTTTTCCCTTCGAGTGTATAATCTTCATCCCTGTTTTACTCATGTGACCCACCATCTTATGCCATAGATTTGGAGTTTTATTGTCTGTTGCAACTACAATCGAATAGCGTACCCCTATTGTCATGTAAAAAGTACCACTCTTCTTGTCTCGAGCAACCGTCATTGCGCCTTTTGAAATCTTTCACTCATCACCATGGAAGATCATTGTATAGCCTTCACTAGCCAATTACCCTACTGATATTAAGTTCTTTCTCAGGTCAAAAAAATGCCTGACATCCTTCAACTCCCAAACAAACCCATTCAACTTAATCTTCACTACATATTTGTCAACAATAACACACGATTAATCATACCTCTCGAAGAATTTTTTTCTACAAAGTAGCATAGAATGATGCTCCAGAGTCTATCACCCAAGATTTTTTCTTACTCTCTAAAGAGCACATCAACGTATCATCTCCTCTTGAGGTGGAAGTAACATTTACCTCTGTCTTCGCCTCCTAGTGCTTCAGTGCATTCTTGCATTAATTTTTGTAGTGCCTGATCTTCCCGCAGTTCCAACACTCAATGGTTTTTGAGCTATGAGAATTACTGGAATTCCTAAATTTGGACCTCATGTCCTTTGATCTATCTTGGTAGTTCAATCTGCCACGTCAATTCCCCCTGGTTAAATTTCTTCCTCTTAACTCTGTATGCAAAACTAAAGAGGTTGATGATTCACCCGACTCTCTCTATCGAATCTTTTCACTAAGAACCAGATCACGAACATCATTAAATTTCAACTTATTGCTTTCCGACGAGCTACTCACAGCCGTGACAATAGCATTCCACCTTTTTGGTAGAGAAGCCAAAATTATCAATGTTCGTACTTTTTCATCGAATTCAATTCCAACTGAACTCAATTGGGTTGTGTATGTGTTAAATTCATTGAGATGTTGAGCTACCGATGCGCCTTCCATTATCCGCAAATTAAACAAACACCTCATCAAGTGAACTTTATTTAAGGTCGATGGCTGCTCATACTGGAGAGAGCTGCCATAAGACCCGTTGTGGTCTTTTTCTTTGCTATGTTGAAAGCAATATTGCAGGAAAACGTTAATCGAATAACTCTACGGCTTGTCTGTTGAGAAGATTTCAGTCTTCTTCCTTCATAGCCTCTAGCTTCTTCCCTGAGAAAGGTTGATACAAGTTTCTTTGATATAAATAATCCTCTACTGCATTTGCCAGAACCCAAAATCTGCGCATCGAATTTTTCGAGTTTCACATTCCTTTCTTCTGTGGCCATCGCTCCCACTCGAACCTGACTTCCTCCAAATCGTTTTTGATTATTTTTTAGGTCTGATACCAGTTGTTGGAAAATTATGAAAATTCCCACTAAATCAGATTAGTGAGAATGCAAAATAATAATGAAAATAACACGCATAAATTTGATAACGGAGTTTGGCCAATTATTCCTACATTTCCGAACCTACTACAAATCGTTTTACTAAAATGAGAAAATATTCAAAGTGTTTACAATACTTACAACTCACAACCCACACAAGAATTTTTTTTCACAAAATTCTTTACAAATGAGAGTTAAGGGGGTTTATACAAGCTTTCAAAAAACATAGGTTGGTGAAATTTAGATAATAAATTAGGTTAGACATATTAATTGACAATTGGTTAAATTAGGCACACTTCATTTTTTATAAAAAATGGTTGGCCATTTCCTTGACACTCTTTTACTCAACAACAAATCGAAGATTCATCAGCTCTATAGCGTCGGTTATCACTACTTGGTATCCAACCTTGGCAAGTTTAAATCTCTCAGAAATCTTATATTGGTAAGTTGTGATCTAAGGGACTGAATAATACCAAGTGATATCGGTTATAAACTAATCCACCTGAGGTATTTGGGCTTAAGAGATTGTCTTTTGGATGAGTTGCCCTCCTCTATCAGTAACTTCCCGTGTTTAGAGACATTGGAACTAGAATATGCAGGAAGTGATTCTACTAAACTACCCAATGTCGTTTACAAGATCAAACGATTGAGGCATTTATATATTTCTTGAATATTGTAAACATTATGACGAACAAATTTATGGTGAAACATTGAGACTTGATTGCTTAAATGAGTTGGAGACGTTCGAAAGTTTCAAATGCGTATACTACGATGCCACAAATATCCCTAAATTAGTATCTTCCACATTTTAAAGCATTTATTATCAATCAGAAATATCTCTCTTTGCTACTCAATCACATCAGCAACAGTCAGAACAAGTTGCGCGGGACGATTCTTGACATAGCAAATTGTGATTTTAGTTTAGAAGAAGGTTCAACTCTTTTAAGGAAGACATTAGTGTCTCCATCACTTTCCCATGTGCTGATTGACGGTCAAATATGCAGGTTACCAAGCTGTGAAAGTCAATATCAACTCTGTCCAAGTCTGGTTGAAGTGACACTTTGTTCATCTGTAATAGAGAATGACCCATGGAAATACTAGAGAAGCCATGTTGAAAAAACTAAGGTTAACAGAGGAGGCATTTCTGGGCAGCAAAATGGCTTGTCATGCCTCAGGATTTCCTCAACTCAGCTATCTGTTACTTTGAGTCTATGCCCCATCTAGAGGAATGGAGGGTTGATGATGGAGCAATGCCCAGTCTCTCTACTCTGGCCATTTTCAACTGTACAAAACTAGAGATGATTCCAAATGGTTTGAGATTCATCACTAGCCTTCAAATACTGCAAATTGTTTCTATGCCAAAAGTGTTCGAGGACAGATTGCAGATAGTGGATGGTGAAGACGGATAAGATTACGACAAAGTGCGACACATATAATCCATTGTTTTTGGGCACAAGATTTGGTCGTAAGTAGTATCATTTCCTTGAGGTTCTATTTTTAAGCTAGCTCATTACATTGTTTAGTCATCATTTTTAAATTTCATACTCATGTCTCTTCTATACAAAAGCCCAGTTTCCTGCCTTACCAGTCCTTTTTCTTTCCAAGCTTTGTTTATCAAGAGTATCTAATATCACAAATATTCATTCAGATTGTTGTGGATCATATCCTTGCATTATTTTTTTATCGAATTTTCAAAGTTTCCAAAATAAATCATTTTGTAACTAACTGCATAAAGGCAAGGCATCGATGGAGTGGAGGGAGAGTTGGGAAGGTACAAAAAGCCCTCATTTTATTGATGGGACATTTGGATCTCCAGTTCACTATATCATCTTCCAAATCTTGACATGCTACCAGAGTCATATTGGTGGAGTACAGTAGCTGTTTGATTGAGCATAAACCTTTGGTTTTGGTAGCTTTTTGGTCTTAATGAATGCTCATTGCCTTTTGGTTTTCTTCTTTCCTTTTTATCTTTCCTTCATATCAGGACTCACTTCATTCAATATATATATATATATATGTATCAATGTTCTTTTCTTCTTTACAACATTAAGACATAGATATATTCATATTTTTACTTTTTATTTCATTTTCGTCTTTCATCTCATAAGTATTTCCTTTTAATCCCTCATTTCTATAACTCATTTCATTAACATCATTAACCACACAATTCCGCTAATAATTGAGGAAATCTTTTGAAATTGGATGGAATATTCCACTACCAAAAAAAATTATTTCAAAAGTGAAAAATGAATGGCTTATTTTTAAGATAGTCAACAACTTTTTTAATTCACAAATATTTAAAAAAAAAATTGTGGTTCAAATAAAGTAATTTAATAATAATGTATAGAAAATTAAAATAAGTAAGTAAAAATTACTAAATAGTAAGTAATTCTTTTGCATTTTGGGTAGGTGATTTTTTAGATAGTTCAGCAACAAAATAAAATAGTAAGAATTACTAAAAACTCTTTAAACAAATTTATATATCTTCATAAAAATGTTTTTCAATCTTGCAAAAAATATTACACAATATTTTATTCCAATAAACTCAAACATTAATTTTTTTAAATAACAAAACCATGATTTTTAGTTTTTTTGGAACATATAAAAAAAGCACCTATAGAATTCTCAGCAAGTTATATTTCTTTTTTATAAGTGCTTTTTTGAATTATCAATAAAAATCTTAAAAAGTCTATGTTTTCAGTTTTTGTGAACTTAAAAACAACAGTAAAAACAAGAAGTTCATTTTAAGTTTTTATTATTTATTATTAAATTATTATATTTGAATCATATAATTTTTAATTTTGTGAATTTAAAAACAATGTATTAATTATCTTAAAAATAAATTTATTATTTTTCATTTTTGAAATATAATACCCCTTAATGTAATATTCCATCTCATTTCAAAGATCCCTTTAATTATTAAAAGAATTGTATAGGTAGGGATGTTGATAAAATGAATTGTAAAGATGAGAGACTAAAATAGGATAATTGAAAGATGATAAATAAAAATTATATGAAAAATAAAGATAAGGGGCTAAGACTG
This sequence comes from Paulownia fortunei, assembly GCA_019321725.1. Classification (NCBI taxonomy): domain Eukaryota; kingdom Viridiplantae; phylum Streptophyta; class Magnoliopsida; order Lamiales; family Paulowniaceae; genus Paulownia; species Paulownia fortunei. The sequence goes on from CM033115.1 coordinate 4,766,203, forward strand.
TGATTTGCTGCTCACAAATTCTGTTTTCCAGAAAACAAAACAGGCAGGCCTTTTTTAGTTTTGCTTTCCACATTCTTTTCTTCTTTCTCCTAATTTCTTCATTCTCTTGTATCTTCTCTATTTTTATGCAGGGGGCTGAGTTGGGATAATTTAATAAATCAAACTAATTACAAAGATGGGAGATTAAAATAGAGTATTTAAAAAAATAATAAATGAAAATAAAGATAAGGGGCTAACACAGTGATTTGGTTAAAGACTTTGTTCCTTTTCAACTGCTCACAAATTCTGGCTCGTTTGTTTGTTTCTTTTTTATAGGATTTATTTTTAGTTTTTAACATTTTCAGTGAATTTTTAATTTTGTATTGATATTTATGTTAAAATTGAGATATTATTTTAGATTCAAATTATATAAGTTTAAAAATGAGAAAAATATTTGATTGAATGTATTTTTTATATTTTAAATGGGTTCACTTTGTACATTTAGTTTATATATGATAATTTATTAAGATAATATGTAAGTTATGTAAATATTAATATATTATTATTTAAAAATAATAATATATTAATAAGATGCGGTGGTAATTGTAATGTTCATTTGGAATATTTAATTTAGGTTTGATAATTTATTAAAATGATATATAAGTGATGGATATGCAGAAATAATGTTGTCTGAAAATAATAAGTTATATTAATTACATAAAATTGACAATGATGGAATTCATTTTGAATGTTTAATTTTTAAATATAATAAATTATTATGTTGATTTATAAGTAGTGAATTACGACATAACGATTTTGTTTGAAAGTAATAATATATTATGCAGACATAAATGGTAGTGGTGGACTCAAACGATGTAAAATATGATTGAAAATTAAAAATTAAAAATATAGATTTCAAAATTATTATTTTTTTAAAAAAATAAAAATATGAAATGAGATATTTTCAATTAAATGAGAGAAAACAAATATAAAATTTTAATATTTTACATAATAAAAAATAAAAAAGATTCTTTTAAAAAGAAAACAAAGAATCCCTCAATTTTCCCACAAAACAAACAGGCAAGTAAATGCCAGACGTGGCAAGCGAACAGTGCCATATGAATCTGGACATGCCCACGTCCAGGTTCATTCCATCAAAGGATCCCATTATACACAACCTCTTGACTGTTTCAGACTACCATAGGAAACTCAAAACCTTCTGCATCTCTCTTTCTCACTGTCTCAGAGCATCCCATTTGCCATTTCTATACATAGAAGCCAAAAGAGATATATAATCTCTGTCAGAGAAAAGGAAAGATAAATTTGGAAAATGAAGAATAATAGCTGCAGTCCAAGAAAAGCAGAGAACCAAGAAGCATATCATGTAATTCATAAACTCCCTCCTGGTGACAGTCCTTATGTCAGAGCCAAGTATTTTCAAGTATGTAAATTTACATAGTGCACTTTTTGTCTTCATATTTTCCATTACTGTTTTTTTTTTCTTTATTTTTTTGCTTACCTTATAATTCTTTTTTTGTGATGTCTGTTTCTGTATGTGAGTGATATTGTTTGTAGTTATGTATATGTTTATGATTTCATATAATATTTTATGAATTGTATGCATTTTTTCCATTTAGTTGATGGGTCATTTTGTCACTTGAGCAGGATGTTTCAGTGTGTCCATGATGGGTTTATTTATTTTTTGTTTTTTGTTTTTTGTTTTTTTTTATTATTATTATTATTATGTTTCTGATTTTAGTAAGTTGGCTAACTATAAAGATTAGAACTTTGGAGTTTACAGAACAAAGAAAAGGAAAAGTTGGAGAAATTTTAGTGTTTTTGGGTGCATATATTGGGCTTAATCTTGTGAGTATATTAATTTTCGTGTTCTTGTGTTATGCTTTGAGTGGAATTTCTCCTGCCAATTTCTGGGATTCTTGCTCATTATAGTATTATTAATTATCTTTTTCTCATTTCTGTATTGTTAAACAGACATAAATTTTACTGGTCTAACATTGTAGATAACTAGGTGGGAAATGTTGTCCTTTATTCTTCGAGCTTCGGCCTTTCGCCAATACCTTTAGTTCACTTTCTTGCAATTACTGAAGTGACACTTCATTAAGGTTGTATAGAGCGGTGACATTTCATGTTGATTAAGGTTTGAACAATGTAAATTTGAGTACTATTTTATCATATATGTATTGAGTCAAGGGTTACCAAAATCTTTTCATAAATAACAGGGAAAAAAATCAAGCGGTTTTCTTTTATTTGCTTAAGCTTACTGTTGGACTGTTTGGATATGGCTTGAGATAACCAGTAGACAGCTTAGGTAACAAGAACATTGAGTATATGCCATATCTAGACGCCTGTGATCCTATCACACAACTATTCTTCTTATTGAGATGTTTGGCAGTCATTATTGATATGCCTGGTTTATTGTCAAATGAGCAGATTTTTACTGTCATCTGAGCAGATTTAGTACTACAATCTTATGATTGTGTGACAATTTTCACTTTTAGCCTGTCTTAATTTAATTTTTATTCCTGGTGCACTTATGACATGCCTGGCTTGCAATAGCTCTGATTTGCCTGTCTCTATTGTATTTCCTTAGAAAAAGGAAACATTATGGCTGGTTATGTGCCTATTCTGCAATTAGTTTTATAACTTTGAGGTTTATGTCATTATTTGTTTTTTCTAGTTATTGAGTTTCTAATTTTGTTAACCATGCTACTAGCAGTTGGTTGAGAAGGATCCGGAAGCTGCAATAGTCTTGTTCTGGAAGGCCATAAATGCCGGAGATAGAGTAGATAGTGCACTTAAAGACATGGCAGTGGTTATGAAACAACAAGATAGGGCTGAAGAAGCAATTGAAGCTATAAAGTCCTTCAGAGATCGATGCTCCAAAAATGCCCAAGAATCACTGGACAACGTCCTTATTGATTTATACAAGGTATGATTACATAACCTCCTTCAGTTGTTTACCTTAAATAAATTCCTACACTTCAATCTTACAACATGTTCTTACATGCATGTCACACGTAATAAAAGTCCATCTCAAATTTCTTATTATATGTGATTGACTATTTCACATGCTCAAATATTAGACTCTTTTCCCAGATATTAGTCTGTATTTTTGCGGTGTCTTAATAAAGCCTAAGCTTGGTTTGGTGTTATTTTTGAAAGTTTTGGGAAGATATTTTGAGAGAATGTATTTTTTGGAGACATTTTCAATTGTAAATGAATGAATGTTGTTTGTTGTGGTTATTTTCAACTATAGATGTCTTGTTAATGTCACTTTGTTGTCGTTAGTCGGGGTATAATAGGATATACAATTATGTAATTGAAATAATGATTGATAAATATTTTGGGGAATGAAAATGTGTTTTCCGAAAACAGCATTTCCCAAACACATTTTCTTTCTGGAAGAAGGAAAATGTTCCGGCAAAATGAAACTAAACAAAGTCTAAATTTTTTCTGCATTCACAAGGAAATTTAGAAAATAGTGAGGCTACTAACTTAAAATTTCACACATATTTTTCTTATTTTGGATGACCATATCGGTTAGGCAGAAGGAATTGAGCTAAAAGTTTCCATTGAAGTTGCTGGCCATGAATGTTCCAATCATTTAGTTTTGGGTGTCTTAAATTAGCAGCCAAGTTGATTGGTAAATCATCTTCAACCGCCCCATGCATCCATTATACTCAAATTTTCAAGTCAGTCTTACAGTTACAGTTACGCAAAGAAATGAATAGCTTTTCGAATTTGGCTTAAATAAGCAGTTTTCTTCTCTGTAGAATGGCACAAAGTTTTAGGGTTGACCATTAGTGCTCCTACAATTTATTTCATATCTTTTCTCTCCATTTTTCTGTGCATTTGTGCATATAATTATGCATTTATTTTTTCTCTATATTTCTCTAACTGTTCTAAGATGATTAATTGGTTTTGCAGAAATGTGGTAAACTAGATGAACAGATAGAGCTGCTGAAGCAGAAGTTACGGATGATTTGCCAAGGAGAAGCCTTTAATGGAAAACCCACCAAAACAGCTCGTTCACATGGAAGGAAGTTTCAGGTTACTATTAAGCAGGAGACATCCCGAATACTGGTACACCCACAATTTCTTTCTAACTACTATTAGCTACTGTCTAGCATGCTTCAGCAATTCTGGAAATAATGAAGTTAAAAGTCCCTCATTTTCTAAAGCCCGTGTTCAGCTCTACAGAATAAAAATGCTTTTGGTAAGTGTATTTTGGTGGAATGATATTTTCATTTCCGAAACATCCCCAAAATGAACTTTTATATTCAAAACCCTTCTTTCATCTTTTTATATCTTCAAATTATTACCTCAATTCAATTATATATATTGATATATCCCAATCATTATATGGATAAATTATATATATTTATATCTTTTGATCATTATCTTAATATAAATATTTATTTTGCAATCATTACCTTAATATAATAACAACATGAAATACGATAAAAGTTTGATGTGACATCACTAACCACACAAAACCCTACATAAAAAGACATCAATGGTTGAAAATGTAGCATGGAATTGGTTCTTCCAAATCAGTTTTTTACAGAAATACAATGACATTGTTATTTACCATCAACTCATCCAAAGACATTTTCATTTCCGACACGTTCTCTCCCACTCCTAAACAAATATTTTCCCATAATATTTATCCGAAAACACCCAAATTAACACCAAATATAGCCTAAGCTTCTTGGCATACTATGTCTACTTCATTTTACACCTCACATGTTTGCTAAAAGGGAAATGTCTTAAGTAACTTACGTAATTCTCCCTTGGGTTTTAATGGTGAAATATACTTGTTGATTACATGTGCAGATTTTTGAGGAGACATCTTTTTCTAATTTTATAATGCTATACCAAAAACTTGTATAAAGGCACTTACCTTGAGTGTTATATAAGTTTTAAAACTTATATATGGTTTTGGTGTTGTCATGACAAATCAAAATCCTTGTTTATTTGTTTCTGAACCTCTCAATACCTGGATTTACAACTCAAGAATTTGCTTATAGAACAAGATGATGATGAATATTGCCACAACGCTGCCTCATCACTTTACTACACTTTGATAAGAATCAGGGGAATAACGAGTAAATGTCTAATGCATACTATAGCATGCAGACTTGTCTGTGTCATTATAATTTTTGTAATCACATTCATGTATTACAACATTGCAGGGGAATCTAGGCTGGGCTTATATGCAGCAATTGAACTATACTGCTGCTGAGGCTGTTTACCGAAAAGCACAGCAAATAGACCCCGATGCCAACAAAGCCTGTAATTTGTGTCTATGCCTCATAAAACAAGAGAGATATGTTGAAGCAAGATCGGTTCTTGAAGATGTGTTGCAAGGCAAACTTCCTGGTTCAGATGATCCTAAGTCAAGGAGTCGTTCCGAGGAGCATCTAAAGGAGCTAGAAACATTTAAATCTGCGACATGTGCTTCACCTTCCTTGGGTCTGAGTTTAGAAGATGCCTTTATTGGTGGTCTTGATCAGTTGATGAACAACTGGAACCCCATTAGATCAAGAAGACTCCCCATTTTTGAAGAAATCATATCATACAGAGATCAATTAGCCTGTTGATCTTTTTTCCACTCTGTTTCTTTACTTTTGCATAAGCTTGTTTGTTCGAATCATGCATGAGTGCAACAAATAGCATAGAAATAGATTAGCAGTAAAGGAGAGGCTGGGAATCAGTTCAAAATATAGTGAGCATTTTCTTGTAATGTTGTACTTTGGTGTACTGGGTTGTCAGTGAGATTCTTGAATGGAAATTTTTTGAGCAGTGTTAGTATCCGATGAATGCTCTTGGAATTGGAGAAAATCAGAGAATTTTTTTATGAGAATTGGCATGTCCTTTGATATTACTCACTTGAGGGCCATCCAAGATTTGGGCGAAAATCTTGTACTTACAGAGGAAGAGGATGATGGAATTGTAATTCCGGATGCAATACAGGATTAAGTGAGCGACTGGTATGAATTATATTTGGTGGGTAAGATCCTTACCACCATTGCCACAACTTTTAACATGGTTAAAGGAGACTGGTATGAATTATATTTGGTGGGTAAGATCCTTACCACCATTGCCACAACTTTTAACATGGTTAAAGGAGTCAAGGTTTCAACGGATTGAAGAGAGCCCAATGTTATTGTTGGAATAAACACAAGCCAAATGCAATCAAATCACCAATTAAACATTAATGCAACAAGTAAATCAATCACAATTGAAACAAAGAACATGAACAATTTTTAATGTGAAAAATCTTCCCGATGTGAAGAGTAAAAACCACGGGACCGTAGTCTACCAAATTAATCTCCAATATAATAAAAAATAGTGATACAACAAGTTCAAAAATCTATCTCAAGTGATATATAATCACAAATATCTCAAGATAATTCAATCTTAACAACAAACAAGTTCTATCAAGAGAAATTAAAAAAATTTCACCAAAAACGTGGCACTACTGTTCGCAACTGATTTCTGGCGATCGGGGTTACAAATCCGATTTTCACTGTTCAAACTCTATAACTGTGAGTCCTGAATATACCGTCAAAATTGCAGATTAATCCAACGATTCGATTTTCAAAAACGGCTTCTTAATTCAGACTGCCACTAGTAATCTTTTACAAAACAGAGTTGCGCTGTTTTTCACAGAACCAGATTCTAGAGAACTCAAAACCTGATCTCCACCATTAGATTATATTTCAATGTGTCCTGAACGTTCTGTCAAAATATCAGCTTGATCCAACGGTTTGATTTCTCCTGATCGTATTTTGAAAGTGACTAGTCGGGTGTTGTTTCAAAATCGAATTTCTTCTCCTCCTTTCTCTTTCTAGTTCTTCTCTTTTTTCTCTTGTTTTTACTGATTGTGAACAAGTTAAAAATCAATACCTTAAGTCAGCAATTTTGTTATTTGATAAAATTACCCTTCATTTAAGTTGGGTATTTCCACGTTAAAGAAATTCTACCCAATAGTTATTCCACTTGAGGCATATCATCGGTGGAAACCATGTGGTGTGTCAGAAGGAGGGCAATGGTCTTTTGATAGTAAAATGTACTAATTCTCAAAGACATCGAACTAGATGAGAATGCACTTATATAAACCTTGACTCGGTAGATTTTAACATGCATGTCATGGGACTTCCTCTAAGTAAGATGCATCGGCATATGGCTCTGCATAAAGAGGGTAGACTAGGTGAATTCAAAGATGTGGATTTCTCAAATAATAATCCTAGTTGGGGAATAGACTTAGAATTAAGGTTGGCATCAGTGTTTGAAAGAGCCATGGAAGTTAGGAGCTCAAGGGGTGAAGAAATGCTTGTAACATTCAAGTATGAGAAACTACCAAACCTCTATTACCAATGTGGGCTCATGGGGGGACATATAGATTTGGTTCTGTGAATTGAAGCTTTCATATGACCTTTAGGATCCGGGGCGCTGAAACACCTTATTATCCATGGTTGAAAGTTTCTATGGCGGGAAATCAGCAGAAGCAATGTCCAGTCCAGAAAAGGAAAAGAAATTTGTGGATATTTTTAAATGTTAAAAAGGGTGGTAAGACAGGAATTAGACAAATGGATTCTTTTTCTGTCTTCATTGAAAAATCAATCAAACGATCATTCTTAATATCAGATAGATAATCGCCGAGGGGTTTACTCATTATGGAGGAATTGTTCCAAATGATGTTTCATCTTTTATTCCAATGTAATCTTTGATGATGATGACATTTTGGACCCAAAAATACAGTTGACGAAGCATCACCTTGGGGAATTAGCAAAATTGAAGGGTAAGATTATGATTCATCGGGTCAAAACTAAATAAATATGAAAGATGAATTGATTTGGTACAAATTAGGCATAGAAAGAAACATGAGTATAGTTAACAGTGGGCCAAAAGGAGACGAGAAAGTGTTGCCCTATGAAGCTGAGGTCACTGCTATTCTCATTGGACAATATTATATGAATAATAAACAAGTGTTTTATTTTTTTATTATATGAGGTATTTGTCCATCATGTATACACCAAATGGACAATATACTGAATATAAAATGAATATTATCTTGCGGGCGTAAGCGGTTGAACTTGTTGCGGAAATGGACTGAACAGATATGATTGCAAAAGGAGATTCTGCCATTTAAGAAACAAAGAAGCAATTAAGTGATATAAGTGTGAAAATCTCACTAGTGAGAAGAGCTAGGAACAAAGTTGCATCGAACAGGAAAAAGCTCGAGCTCGGCTCATTTGAATTTTTCGAGCTCGCTTCGAGCTTTTATAATTAAGCTCGAGCTTGTTTGTTTGAAAATTATTAAGTTCGCGAACGGCTCGAACTTAGTTCGAACTCGGCTCGTTAAGCATAAAATCGAGCTTGAATTCAAGCTCATTTTCGAGCTCATTAAGCATACAATCGACCTCGAGCTCGATAAGCACATTTTATTTCAAAAAATAGAAAACAACACATTTTATTTTATATTTTAATCTTTATTTATTATTATTAATTGAAATTCTTAGTTTATAAATTATATTAAATATAATTAATATATATAATTTTAGTTTATCATAGTTTACCATCCTAAAATTTAGAATTAAATTTTAGTTGATCAGACTAAATATATTATTACATATTTATATTTTTATATTTTTAAATGTTAAAACAAAACAACTATCTAATCTTCTAACTAATTTAATCTAAATGTATTATCTTAAAGTATGATATTTGATTAGTTTTTATTTTATTATTTTATATTTTTATTCTTCTTTTATCTTAATTTTTATTTGTTCTCTTAAGTTTGACTTTTATTTTTTATTTAATTATTCTAAATCATGGTTCTATGGTATATTATTAAATTTTGTTTATTATACTAAGTTTATTATTATTAACTTGATTTTTTTTTTAAATGATGTAAAGTGTATATAAATTTTTTGGTTGAATATTATAGTTTATCATTTTAGAATTTAGAATTTAGAATTGAGTTTTTTCTTAATTTCTTTAAATTTATTATTTTCTATTTATATTCTTATTGTTAAATATTTTAGATGCAGCAAATTTATTAAGCATTCCCAAATTCATTTATATTCCCATATAATTTTACTTTTATATACTAATCACCTCTTAAGAGCATAATAGAAAAACATGTGTGGGTATTATTTGGCTTTCATAATAATTTGTGATTTGAATTTTATTCGGATATAATACAAAAAAGAATTAAAAAATATCGTTGAATGACATGAATTTGAAGACACGTATATTTTGTTAAATTAAAATGAACTTATAATTCTAAATTTAATATTATTTTAATGAATTATCTTAAATGAAAATTTAATTATTTATTTTATATTTTAATCTACGCTTATTATTATTAATTGAAACTTAGTTTATGACTTATTTTAATAAAGTTAAGATATAAAATTTTAGTTTATTATTATAGTTTATCATCCTAAGATTTAGAATTAAATTTTAGTTGATTAGACTAAGTATATTATTACATATCTATATTTTTATATTTTTTAAATTTTAAAGCGAAACAACTATCTAATCTTCTAACTAATTTTATTTTAATTGTATTATCTTAAAATATGATATTTGATTACTTTTTATTATTTTATTTTTTTTAATTATTCTAAATCGATGGTTCTATAGTATATTATTAAATCTTATTTATTGCTTTAAATTGATTAATCTAAATTCATTATTCTCTACTTATATTCTTATTTTTAAATATAGAAAAATTTATTAATTTCAAGTAGGTCATACTGTAGATGTTTCCTAAATCATATTAAGAGTTGGTTTTATTTGATTAATCTAAGTTTATTAATTATTCTAAATTTATATTCTTATTTTATGAATGAATTATCTTGATTATATATAATTAATTAATTAATTATTCTAAATATACCATTATAAGATTTGCATTAATTAATCTAAATTTATTATTCTTTATTTATATTCTTATTTTTAAATTTTTTAAATGTAAGAAATTTATTATTTTCAACTAGGTCATACTCTAAATGTTTCGTAAATCATAATAAGAGTTGGTTTTATTTGATTAGCCTAATTTTATTAATTATTCTAAATTTGTATTCTTATTTTATGAATTATCTTAGTTATATATAATTTTTCAATTAGTTATTCTAAATATACCATTATAAAATTTGCATTAAATTTTATTTATTGATTATGTTAGTTATTAAATAATATTTTAATATGTTTGATTATATAAAAATATAATTGATTTAGTAGCGTGAGTTTTCATATTTTTTTAAAGGTACTGTGTTCGATTTCATTGAAAAACTATGTTTAAGATTTTTATAATTTTTTCGAATCTATTATTGAACTTCTAAACGAGCCACTCGCAAACATATTTGTGAATTTATCAGACAAGCCAGACTCGCGAATAGGCTCGCGAGCATATAAACGAGCCAAACACGAACTCGAGCTCGCGAACAGGCTCGCGAGCATATAAATGAGCCGAGCTCGAACTCGACCTCGCGAATAGGCTCGCGAACATATAAACGAGCAGGCTGGCGAGCTAACGAGCCAAATACTACTAGGCTCGAGTTCGACTCGATAATATTTTCGAGCTCAAAATCGAGCTCGAGTTTGGTTCATTAAAGTTATCGATCGATCTCGAACGAATTTTTTTTCGAGCCGAGATCCGAATAACTCGCGAGCGGCTTGGTTCATTTATAGTATGTAACAGATTGTGCCACGAGTTTTGTTATTTTGAATTTGCCCTCATAAGCTTATAATATCATCTTTTTTTCATAAAAGACAAAAAAATTAAATAACCAAACGAATTTTCTAAATTTATAGATATTTTTCTATTTATGATATTATCATCAAATTAATTTTTAAAGTTTTAAATTATTTAAACTATTTATCACATGCTTATATATTTAATTTAAAGAATTTATTTCCATGGGATAAAAACTAGTGTCACATTTAAGTATATAATACCAATTAGAATATCAAAATTACTAGTGTCTATTCTATTGTCTTTTTTAAGGAACTTATAAACTTTCAAAATATTTTATAAACTTTCAAAAGTGTTTGGTAATTTTTTATAAAAGAGTATCTAAAAAAACAATTATTTGAAAACTATAAACTTCTAAAAAATAATATGATCATCCTAACTTATTATCAAAATAATTTTTTTAATTTTGATAATTTTATAATTAAAATTACCATTACTAACATCTTAAAACTCCATGATTTTATTTATCGAAATACTTCAATAATTTATTTTTAAAATAAAATTTAATATCTTGTAAATTTTAAAAATATTTTATAAAATATAAAAAATTATATGCTTTTAACCAAACACCATCTAATCCACAATTCCCAAAAATCCTTCCCATCAACAAAGACCAAATCTAATTTAATTAATTTATCTCAATAATTTAAGTGAAAGAGATATGTTCCTTTGCACCAAATACCTCCATGTCCCTCCAATTTATGCTTCACCAACTTGTACCTTTGCTTGACTATGTGTGACGGTCAAAGTTCATCCTTAGCATAAAATAATAATTGAACTTTCATTCCATTTTTCACTTTATCTAGAATTGATGTTTGACTTATCATATAACATAAGTTAATTAGGAAAATAACAACCCAAATTAAAAGAAATTCCATATTTCAAAAGTTTTTTCATAATAATATTGCACAAAAAAATATACAACTATATCTTCGAATAGTTGGGAATATAATATAATACAACTCAAACCTTTTTAGTTTAATTATTTTTTCAGAACTTTTACTAAAACTAACTTAATCATTTAACAAAAAAATCACACTCAAAAAAAAAAATGATCAATTGTTCATTTACTATACATAAAATCCGTTAAAATAAATAATAATTTAACAATTAATATTTTCACTGCAAAACATTTGACAACACTAATTTACTTTCCCGTAAGATAATTAGGGATGACAATATGGAAGGGTACAAAAAGGGTTTGACCAAATTTGATATTCGCTGTGTCAAGAAATTTTAGAATCAAGATTATATGGATTAGATTCATTCTATTTTATTATATTAATAATGTATAAAAATATTTTTTTTTATAAAATAATACATTATTTTTTTTTAAAATACATTTCTAAAAAAAAACACATAAATATGTATAATATAATTTAAAAAAATAATTTTTTTAAATGAATTGACCGTATTTGAAAATAAAAATTTTAAGTCAACTACGAATTTATTTATAAATAATAAAAATTCATCACAAGCAAAACGAATTAGACCCGCTCCATTACTATACTTAAAATCCTTTTACCACAGTGATCCACAAAAATTAAATTTTGAGTTCTTGACCAAAATTTATCAATAATTATTTTAAAAAAAAAAATTACAACTTCATTGTCGTTGCATGAAAATGCAATTGCAGAGAATCATTCCCTTTCCCACCGCCCATTCAATTCAACAGTCTCTATAAATACACAACTCCACCTCTACTTCCAGTTTTTCCTCGGCTCCATTCATCTTCGCTACCCCATTTTCTCTTTCATCAACGCAAACCCATTTTTCCGTTTTTCCATTTCTCCAATTTCAGCTGTTTTCTGTTTCTCCATTTTTTTATTGCATTTTGGGTTCTGGGTTTTTCATTTTAATAATTATAGTAAACATAATCAAGAAATAACAACAGCTAAAATAATTTGTGTAACATGGGTCAGCAGACGTTGATCTACAGTTTTGTAGCGAGGGGGGCGGTCATATTGGCTGATTACACAGAATTCAAGGGGAATTTCACATCCATTGCTTCTCAATGTTTGCAAAAATTGCCTGCTTCAAATAATAAATTCACCTACAATTGCGATGGCCACACCTTCAATTACCTTGTGCAGAATGGATTCAGTATGAGCCTTCTTTTTTTTTTTTCGCGTGTTTTTTTCCAATTGTTTTGAAGTTTTTTAATTTTTTGGTTATTTTTTCTTGGTTTTAGCATGCCCATTTTGTTTTGATCTGTTTTTTTGGTTATAATTTTGTTTAATTTATGTATGCTGGTTTATTGGTTATCTAAATGTGAATAATACTTCATATTCATTGTTATGATAAGTTTGTGTGTGGGGGTGCTTAGTTTGTTGAAATTAGAGTTAGGACAGGAAAGGGGGTCATGAAGATCTTTTTTATGAGTGGAAAAATTGTACTCTTTAAGTGGAATGATATTTTTGACAATGCTTGGAGATTATGGATTATGGAAATAAATTTTAGGCATATATGCATAATTCCAGTATCTGTACTCTAAATTGATGTGTTTTTACTTTTTTTTCTATAGTGGGAGTGGGGGTGGTCTTTATGCTAGGATTAATGGAGTCGGATAACATGAGTGAGATGTGTTTCATTTTTGAATTAAGTTGTATTGCTGCCAATTACATGTTAAGGAATATTATTAATATAGAAGAGAAATATAGTTGAAGGGGGTTCAGAAAGATCTTTAAAGAAATCATGGGGTTCTAATGAAATTACTTTGTCAGCTTTGCAGAAAATATTTAAAGAATAATTAACAAAAATTGGTTTAGAGTAAGATCTGCATTATTGGAATCAAATTTGAGTTTTTGAACTACTTCCATCTAACAATGAGGTGGGCATATTTGCTTCTTCAAACTCTTTATGGAGTGCGAATTTTAAAAACGATGAACTTTCCCTAATATGTTCTCTGAGGAACTTCTCTTTGAGGAAATTTTCTTTGTTGAACATATTTGAGACAAATAATAGTTTGAAAAAACCATTAGAACTTATCATTGGACGCTCATGGACTTTTGGGAACATAGGTGGTAGCTTATAACATTTTATATAAAAAGTATGTATTGATAATATACATCTTGTAAATAGCTAATGATTGGTTGGTAAAACATATTTCAAAATAGAATGATTTGAACTGTCACGGACAAAGATATATTATTAATTTATGCAGGAATTATTTGATGAATTACGTTTTGATACTCATTGGTTGTAGATCGCTGATCTTTATTTTGGATGGACCAAGGCTAGCTGAATTTTATTTGGACTCAACCATTAAAGTAATCCTTGTTGTTTTCTTTCTTCCTTTTTATGTTTGCTTGGGAATCAAAGATTCATAATTAGCATCCGAGAGAATCACACCAAGTATTCAGTTGTAGCTTGTAAATTTCCTTTCTAAGCTCCAATTCCTTTAGGAAGATGCATTTTTTTAGGCAAAAAACTGATAGTCGCTTAAGTAATTGCAATCTTCAGACTTTTTGTTGTTAATTTAATTGATCATGACAGATTAGTAAGACTATAAGTACTCTCTTGCATTGATTGTTGAATTACAATGTGCAGGCCAATTTCTTTTTCTCTCTTTCCCTATGATGTTAAGAGACTTATTGCTCTAGTTATTTCTATGAATACTTTGAGTGGTGCTAGAGTGAATGTGTTCGCTATGGGTTTGCTAGTCCAATGATCCTTGATGTACCAAGATTTATGACTATTGAATGGCTTATCAATATGTTTTGACAAAAACTGATGCCATACCCTTTGTCTGAGTCAAAATATCTTGGTTTGGCATGGTAGATTAGTTAGTGAAGATTGATTCTTCATATTTTTCCTTGGAGAAACTTAAAGTTATGGAAGGTGAATTACAAATATGGTTTAAGAAGATACAAGTACAGACTTGTTGCCAGAATGTCAGCTCTAACTTTGTATATCTTAGTGGAAATGTTCAGCTTCAGATGATATGTACATTTCATGTTATTCCCCTGAATTGGAAGAAGATCCTTTACTTTTCTGGTTTAGGTGTTTGGGTTTCTTGGGGTGTGAAACTTGGGTGCCTCTGTAATCTAGCCTATAGGTTATGCTAGTGGAAGAATCTAGTTGAAGAGTTATAAAGCAGTAAAAGGAAGTAAAGAATTATATGGGCCATGAGGAATAGATACTGACACTCCAAAAATCACTATAGGCATTCCAAATTCATTGTTTTGCATGAATGATGTATTTTGAGCGCCAGAATCTATTTGGAGTACCACCTATATCTATTCTTTATTCCACCTATGTCTTAATTTAGGTTAGAAATGGTCCATAATCACACATTGTTATTGCAATTTTAGTGGAAATCTAGGATTTGCTGGCATGGTTTCAAATGAACTCGGTACTCATTCTAGACTTTCTTCTACATTGTGCCAATTGATACTTCAAGTGTTTTGATTGTTTGGGTTCTTGTCTACGTCTGAAATCATACACCTCTTTTTCCCACAAATTTAGTTTTAGCAAAAAATCATTTTCTTTTGCTGAACAATAACCTTCATATTCTTTTGATGCTGTGGCGCCTTTTGTCATTTTATTTGATTATCAGCATCTTCCTGGTTTGCTGGTACCTCTGTGAAGGAAGTCGTTTCTTCCACTTCCTTTTTAGTTCCTCTATTGCGACTTATGTAATGTTAGATTTAAGCTCCATTCAGCAGTTATGTTCCTTGCATATTAGTATGTGTCCTTTGCAAATTCAGTTGATTAAGACTCTATTTCACATTCTAAAGCATCATTCTTTCAAAAAATAGAGTTTATTAGGCTGAATAAAATTGCAAATAATTTGCAGTTTGGATGATCTTACTGAAAAATTTAGATATAATTTTTCTTAATTATTTGTGAAAGGCATTGTGTATTTGCAATGTCTGGACCAGTGACTCAGTTACTTTATGTTTCTTGTTGTAGCCTATTGCGTTGTTGCTGTTGAATCTGCTGGTAGACAAATACCAATTGCCTTTCTGGAGCGTGTTAAGGATGATTTTAACAAGAGATATGGAGGAGGGAAAGCTGCAACCACAGGTGCCAATAGCCTGAAAAAGGAGTTTGGGTAAGTGCTCTTTTTTTAATTCTTTTCTGGACATTGTCAAACTCCTTTTGTTATTACAGGCCCAAATTGAAAGAACAAATGCAGTATTGTGTTGATCATCCTGAAGAAATTAGCCAACTTGCTAAAGTCAAGGCTCAGGTTTCTGAAGTAAAAGGTGTGATGATGGAAAATATTGAGAAGGTACAGAAGTTTCCTGTGTTCCCTGCCATTTAAAGCTTTTTTTATTCCTGTTGCTTATTCAGGCTTGTGTTTTTGTTGTTAACTATATTTCTATTTCTGTATTAAGTAGGTTCTTGACCGTGGAGAGAAGATTGAACTGCTTGTCGACAAAACCGAGAATCTACGATCACAGGTTAGTTTGAGAAATCTTGCATGCGATAATCTATGTTTGAGCTACGTGGAACCTACAATAGCAGAAAAGCTTGTAAAGTCATTAAACAACTTTCTATATCCTCATGAAGATTTTATTTGGAAGAGATCTTTAGTCTTTCCTGATACTTCAAACATAATTAATGACCTTTGTCTCCTTTGACCACAAACATAAAAAAAGGAAAGAAATTTGGATTTTTTTTCTTCGAGGCTTGATGTCGTTCTCATCTGATTCTATTCCTACTTAGTAATAACTTATATTCCTGGTTTTGTGTGTCTGGCTCTTACTGAAGTGATTCATATTGTTTGTATTTCTGTATGGGATTTCCAGGCACAGGATTTTAGGACCCAAGGGACCAAGATGAGGAGAAACATGTGGATTCAGAATATGAAGATTAAGCTGATTGTATTTGGTATTATCTTAGCTTTAGCTCTCGTAATCTTTTTGTCTATCTGCCACGGCTTCAAGTGTTGATACAGCATGTCATAGAATTGAGTTTTCCAGAGTGGTTGCCTCCACCATTTTGTTGTTCCCTTCCGTCCCCGCCATTCTTAGTTGGAGCTTCCTTTCTCTTGGCCTGTAATTTTGAGTTCAGTTACCTAATCCACAGATGGTATACAAGTGATTAACAATAGATAGAAATTTCATAATGTTACTTGATATTGTAATGCACTTTCTTGTATGTAGTTGATAGCGTTTCCTTGTTTCCACATTTCCACTTCTTTTTCATCTCTCTCTCTGGTGCTGGTTTGGGAGGGAGGCAAAAGGACCTGGGGATCGGTGGGTTCTCTGCATATATCCTTTTCTTTGGGGCGAGTCTGATGGATCTGATCTTTTCTGCAAATTGCCCTGAAAAAGGAAGGAAATATGAAGATGAAAGTCAGTTGGATCCGATCTAATCTGTTGCGTAGGATTATTTGAACTTTGGGCTTACCATTATCTGAACTGTTTCATGAAATGAAATGTCACTGAGAATGTGATCTTTAAGTGTTATGTGCTTGTTACCTTTTGAACTGGTAAGGTAATTCCATTTATTAACCTAAGAGTATTGAATAAATTCCTATTTCTTTTCTCAAAGACATTGAAATTTATAATTTTTCCATATTCAAAAGAAAAAAAGCTTTGATTATATAAAACCAATTTTTCGGGATTTTTGTTCTAACAAGGATGTAACATTAAGACAAGATAAGGTAGTTTGTTGGTAAATAATTTACACCTACGACCTCATTGGTTATAGTTTTGAGTCATTTAGAGGAAATATAAACATTAAAAGATGTTTCAAAACACTATAAATACTTGACAAATATGAAGTGAGAATGGAGACACTGATTAAGCATGCTGAGACTGAATCTCATGGCCTCGGAAACCATGGTCTTGTCTTATGAACCATACTAGAAGAGATGGGAACAAATGTGCAGATATTATGGCAAAAGGAGGTCATCGCATGGCCGGGGGAGACAGCATCTGGGACATTCCATCTGCGGAGCTGATGAACCTGGTATCTGAAGAAGTTTCTTATGCAACTATCAAGGCCCTCGATGGTCGAGGCTTGACATGCTTTTCCAACGTGCAAGGCAAGGATTTGAACCATCTTCCTTGGTTAACATCTAGCATACAAGAATGAGAAGATAAAACTAAGATTCTTTACAGTTTTCATTCCTCTAAGTCAGAACAAGGCACCAAGGCAATATTAACGAAATAGGGCAATAGGGCAATCTAAGGAATGATGTTTGAAGCACAGTAGATACACTCAACATTGAAATGATTTCAATTGCAAGACTCCCATGATTCTAACAAATACTAAGGACAGTTTATTTTTATTTTTATTCTTTTTTTTTTTGTATTAAGTTGAATATATTAAAATATTAAATTTAATATAATATTTACTATTACATATACGATTCAAAAAAATATTCAATTTTACTGTTATATATTTCTAGAAGGTTAAATGTTCAAAATGATTATAAAAAAAAATGACCACTAATAAAATAAATAGTTTTGTTTGTGAATTAGGCTCTTCATATAAAAATAAATGGACGTCCAGGCCAAATTCATCATCCTATATATCAAATTGATCAAAGTAATTCAAACTTATTTTGAAAGGGGCATTTAGGTGACACTCCTGTCATTCCATGGAGCATTTGGCCAACATTTCTATCCTCAACTGATGATTTAAGGAGCTGAATATACTTGTTCGTCATTCGCCTTGTGCCCTTGGGCAACTCAAGAAGAAGATAACAATAGACTCTAGGATAGGAAATACAACAGCGAGAAACTGAATGTAAAATTAAGGATGTTGAGTTAGAGCATTTTGTTAAAATATATATTATTACATATTACAGTACATGTGATAAAAAGATTGACTAATATATCATACAAACAATCCTAAAAAATTGACTAATATATCATACAAACAATCTGATAAATTAATTTAATTTCTACTTCTAATCACATTATTCATCATTCATTATTTATTTGATGTAAAAAGTAACAACCCCTTATGGGATTAAAATTGAAAAGGATGTACATCATAGAGTTCTTATGGGATTAAAATTGAAAAGGATGTACATCATAGAGTTCTATTTTTTCTAATAATAATAAACACCTATGAATTGGAAGAAATCAGAATCCAACCTAAGACCAAGTTGGAAAGAGATATCACTTGATGTGCTTTATAATTCTCATATTTGAAAGACCAAAAAAAAAAAAAACCAAACAAAATTGTAGTATTGATAGATACTATTTTTGTTTTGTTCTTTTTTTTTTTTTGGTGGGGGGGGGGGGAGGCGGTGGGGTGTTTGGGGGATTTTCTTACTTACTTAGAATTAAGACTTAAGGATTAAGGTAAAGGTAGATGTCTACAGAAAAACAGGGGAATAGAGCATAGAAAGGCCAGAAATAGAGATTATTAGAAAAGGGTAAGCTGGTAATTTCACAAACAAAAAGCTTTACTTGGCTGTCTTCTATCCATTTCCCTTCCTGCTGCCTTGCCTTCATCTTCCCTTTCCCGCCAAAACACACACACACACACACACAGAGTCACACTCACGCAGAAGTTCTCCATCTCTCTCTCTGACACACACACGCCAACGCACTCAGACAGAAACACAGAAACAGAGCCTTGAGGAGGGGCATGGATATTCCTGATTTGGAAGAGCTGGAATGGCTGGAATCCCACACTTTGGAAGATCAGTTCGACGATGATATCGAGCTTGAAATCGAACCCCCCTCACCCCCTTCATCACCGTCATCCGATAAGCCTCCCAAGAGACCAACTCTGTCCCTACCGCCAAAGCCCTCAACTTTCAAACCCCATCCCCAAATCAACCGCACTGCCAAGAAACGCGTTGGATCTGACCTCACCAAATCGATATCGTTAGATGTGGATGACAATTATGACCTCGACAACAATGGCTCTGATGGCAAGAGAAGCAGAACTGGAGAAGAGGAAGCCCGGAAGGAGAAATGGCCCGGGCCCAAATGCCCAGACGTGGTTCCGGTGGAGAGTGATGAGAGGAGTGGAGAACTGGACGCCCCGAAAGTTTTATTGAATGGAAATGTGGGTTCTGTGGAGAATAATGGAGGGGGTGATGATGATGAGGAGTGGCTAAGATACTCACCACCACGGGCTATTGTGGAAGAGATGGAGGTGGTGGAGGCGGAGAGAGGAGAGAGGATATTGTCAAGATACGCAATGGAGATAGAGGGGGATTGTGTGCCGGTGACAGGATTGGATGGGGAGAGGGTGTATGCAAAGATATGTGGAGTAGAGATGGAGAGAAAAAAGAAATTGAGTGTCATAGGAGACTTTAATGGTGAGGGTGTCAGCTTTGATTTTTTCGCCTGCTTGAATTTTCATACCTGTGATTTGTTTCTTTTGGGAATAATGTTTTGGCTGCTTTCTGACTCCACACTTTTTTTAATAGTTACTTGAGATAGTGATTTACATCTCATAGTAAAGACCATTAGATTTCATACATGAGCTTATTGCTGTCAGATTATCATTGTTCTTTTTCTTTTACGTTTCTTTTTAAATGCAATTTTGTTAAATTATGTGGGAAGAATAAGATATTGTGTACTAACTTGAAGTGGATTCAGCAGTGAAAGTTACAATATCCCTATAGGAGTTCTATATAAGTCACAACATAAACTTCTCAAACTATGGAGGATGTAACAAATTTGATAACATCTATAGATTGTCATGGGAAAATTTTCAACTCAGTGGGCACTCCATATATATAGTAATGAATGATGATCTATATTATAAGGACTTGCAATAGTTCTCCCATCTCTTCCAGGCAGATATATTCTTGTGCTTGTTGTTTTGTAAGGGACTGCGATGGTACTACTTGGTGATGTGCATTGTTTCTTTTTCTCCAGAAATCGCTTTATACAAATGAAATGAAAGAACATGGCAACTTCTTGGTTCAGGGTTAGGGCTCTTTGATCATTTAATATTCCTGTTATGCCTTTTTTTTATGTTTATAAGAGATTTTTACAATCCTACTATGAAAAAGATACACCACCCATAACTATGCTATCCTTTACTTGCTGTAAAGTGCAACTATGTAAACAATCTTGCATACTTCTGACTGACTGAATGCTGGAGAAACTTGCTAACTGACATTGTTAATTAAAGGTGACTATGCTCACATGCAGGACTCCTTCAGGAACCTGTTAGAGTTCTAATGCAAAAAGTTGAGCATGAGGAGTTCGCAAAGGTAAGTTTTGTCCTGCTCTATGAGATTGCTAAAAAAGTAATGTACTTCTTCCTCTCTGCTCTTCTAGTTTGTTTTGTCTCTCTCCCAATAAGATAATATAGAAACTTTTTAACAGCTCTCTTTTGTAACATTGCAATCATTCATCAGTATTTTCTCTTGACCCGAAAGAGGACAGTTAGAGTTCTTTTGACTATGGCATTCTTCCCTAGAATGACAAGATGTTCTCTGTTTTAGGCCTTCAAATTCTTATTCTATGTCTGCAGAAGCTATTTTTCCCACTTCTGTAGGAATGCCATTTGAAATGCTATAATATTATGCAAAATACCTTAAAGTTTGTTGTATTATTTATGTTAGTTTTGCCTACCAAACAAAACTAGACTTGAGCCAAAAAAGAAAAAAGCTTGCAATAGAAGTCCATTTTACTCACTTATAAACCATTCCAAACGTCCTCTCACGACCAATGTAGGATACTACAACTGCAATCTCACACATACTAGCTGGATTGTGTTCTTGTTCTATACAACTAACTGAGTATACTCCAGTTTCAGTATTTGGCTGCTATAGATAAACTGGTTTAGCTTAAGAACAAGCTTTTCGAAGATCAACTAAAATCTTTGACTTTTGTTGGAGACTTTAGATAATTAAAAGAATCCTATTTTTATTTTCATACGAATGGGTACTTTCACGGGCAAGTTGATATATCCTCAATGAATGATATCTTATTAAGGTTTGGCATGTGAAACCATGGACCTTTAAGACTTTGAATTGTCACAAAAAGATGTGATTTACGTTGGTAATGCATAAAATAATGATCCTTAAATCTTTTCATGTTTGTTTGTGAAGGCTTTGCAAGCAAGTGCTGATGGTGGTCCGACTGAGGTAGTTCCTCCAAAAGCACCAGTGACTAATGAGCAACTTTGGGTGGACAAATATGCTCCAAGTTCATTTACAGAGCTTCTCAGTGATGAGCAGACAAACCGTGAGGTTGTTCTGCCTCTTTATTTGTTTCTTATTGTTACTTGTTTTTGATAGATTTCTCAAAGAAATTACAGTGACTGTACTACTTCAAGATTTCCTCATCATTTGTCTAACCTTTGTTGTCTGTAGGTTCTTCTGTGGTTGAAACAGTGGGATTCCTGTGTTTTTGGATCTGAAATTAAGAGTACCACAGAGGATGTTTTGTCTGCTTTGAGACGACATTCTTCGGTTTCCCAACATTTTAAACAATCTACAAAGAGTTCATTTGGAAACAACAGAGAAACCAGGTTCAGCAAAGATATACCGAGAGCTCACAGTGAGTTGGATAAAGAAAACAATATCTCCCAAGGCATTCAGGAGATATGGGACAAGAGGCACAAAAGTTCTGGTCCTCCAGAACAGAAAGTTAGTCAATAACATACCTTTGTACTTTTACATTTCTGTGGCATTATATAATAACATATTTTTTAAGTTTTTAATTCTGGATTATCTTCTGGCATTTTATAATAACATCTTTTTTAAGTTTTTAATTCTGGATCATCTTCCATTGACATCTATTTAATTAAAAAGCTGAACTTTTATGTTTAATTTTGCAATTGTAATATGTTGCATATGCAATCATGTTTTAGTTACTGCATTTTGTTACTAGTTTTGGAGGAGCTTTATTATCAATGACTGGAAATATTTAAATTGATCACATAAAGAGGTATCCCTATCTGGTTGTGCGGTGCTACAAGAATGATTATCTGACTCAAGAATAGCAGCTGAGGTTAAAGAGGACCCAACAAAAAGTTGGAAAGTATTGTCAACGTGCCTGATAAGAGAAATTCTGATGATGGAATGTTGTTTTGAAAATATATGCAATAGCCATCCCACAGCCATTTTGGGAATTATCTGCTTCATGATGGAATAATGCGCATGCTATAATCAATTTGGCCATTGTAATATTTCCAGCTAGAAACTAGTTTATGAAAGTACATCTTGCCTTTTGTGCTGGAAAGTGCTAGGCAGAGTTTGTTTTTACAGCATCATATTGGAATGCTAACCAACTAGTATTGCTAATATGATCCTGAACTGGACCTGTTAAATCTGAAGGTACCCAACTCAGCTTACTAAAGGACTAATGGCAGTTAAGGAACAAGTGGGAGGCACGCATGGGCCGTGGCGCCCCCGAAGTACATCGTAAAATCATATATGCACATACTTATGAAGGCACATAATCATTAATATTAAACTTGTGTGTATAAAAAACAATAAAGTATTTTAAGCCTTATCTAAGTGTCTTTTTTGCAATTATTTTGAACTGCTTCTGTTTATTTTAAGTAATCCTAATTATTAGAATATTTATTGGAATTTATGTGGACTTCGATGTTTGTAATTAATCCTGTTAGTATCATAAAACATTTGTGCACTTGAGTTTCTTATTCTTTATTTTAGAGTTTATGCCAATTGCTGTTTGTTTGAAATAGTAATTTGATTTTTCCTAACAGTTGAAGCTTAGATTGAATTTGGAGAAGATATTGGTTATTTTCTTTTTCTAGATACTTTAATTGATTTGATATTGTTTTACATTTTTTATTTGGATTATATGTGAATAACACATATATGCATGTATGCGTCTATGTATGTAGATATGTTAATCTATCAGTTAAGAAAATGTCCCAAATTTTGGTTTGACTTCTTCCTCCTCCTCCCCCCTTGTGATTGGTTTTACAAATGTTATTGACTTATTGCAATCTTTCGGGAATTATAAGAAAAAGAAGTTACTGTTGGAGAAAACTGTGGAAATGGATTGGCCTTGTGCTAAGTTTTGCTACACACTTTAGGAGGTTTCTGGGTGTGGGGTGGGTCGTGGTTGGCCGGTTTTGTTATATCTTGCCTGACTTTTCTTCTATGTTTCTGAAAATATACCTATCTGCTACTTAGTGGCCCTCTGTTAAATATGTCTACGCTATAGTTTCTGTCATCTACTTTACTGTTTGATTGTCCCACTTCGTCCATTTTACTTTCACTGCTCTTTTTGTGTATCTGCTTTTTTTTTATTACATTCATAAACATAATTATTTTCTGCTTTTTTCCTGCTTTAACTTGTGATTTTATCTTTTCCAATACACCAATATCAGTGAAAGTTGTCTTGACTATGTCAATGAATTGCTCCAGATTTAGGAATGCATGCAGCATGGATGAGTAGTTCAATATCTGAAATTTCATGTCTTACTGCTAATTTAAATCATCCTACATTGGTCATCTGCTCTAATTTTTTTTGTATATTTCTTCTATGCCATTTATATGAATGTCAACAATAAAAATTGATGACTGTCACAGATTCTATTGCTTTGTGGTTCCCCTGGGCTCGGCAAGACAACACTTGCACATGTTGCTGCTAGGCATTGTGGGTACCGTGTTGTTGAGGTCTAATAATTTAAAACCTTTATTTTCATGAGCTCAATTATTTTCTAGCTGCTACTTTATTGTTAAAGCAAATTGCTGAACATACTTTGTCCATTTGTTGAAAGGAAACAGTTTGGTGTACTTTACAGAATAACTTTTCTATATATACCGAATGTACATTGCATGATTGTCCACTAAATATTCTGGTCATGAGGAAACTTACAAGCCATCGATCTATCTTTTTGTCTTATTATATATTTTAGATATTTATTTCACTGCCAGCACTTAATGAGAAGTCATCTGTGTACAATAATACTTGGCTTGTATCAGAGTTTCATTCTGAGTGCACATGTGCTCTGATGCTGTCAAAATATATCCCACTCTTATGGTTTTCACGTAATATACAGCTGCCAACTTTGCTTTCTTGTGCAAAACTTAAGGGTATCAAGTGTATATTGTGATAGAAGTCTCTGAAACCTTTCCTTTAGATATGAAAATCTTTCAATAAACAAGACTTTACCACTAATTGGCTGTTATTCCTTTGACAGATAAATGCAAGTGATGACCGGTCATCATCAACCATTGAAGCTAAAATCCTTGATGTGGTTCAGATGAATTCTGTTATTGCGGATTCAAAGCCAAAGTGTTTGGTTGGTTTCAGTGTGTAATTGTTGCTATCATTAAAACCTTTTCACTTTTTCCTAGTTTTCACTCCATATAGTTATTGTGCTTATCTGAAACAAAATTGGGGTCTTTCTAAGGTTATTGATGAGATAGACGGGGCCCTTGGAGATGGGAAGGGTGCTGTGGAGATCATTCTTCAACTGGTAAGTTATGCAATTTTTGAGCTATTATGAGCTGCTTATTTATGTCCACTGACTATCAAATTTTCGAAAAGACTTCGTATTGTGTAAACTGTTTATGTATCACAATACTCCCCCTCAAGCTTGCTCAAATATGTTTTGCATTCCTAGCTTAGATAAAATTCCTGAAAACTGTTGAGAAGAAAGACCCTTAGTAAACCATCTGCCAGCTGGTCCTCTGATCGCACAAAAGGAATACAAATCACACCTTCTATCTTTTCTTCTGTGAAGTGTCTGTCTATTTCAATATGCTTCGTTCAATCATGTTGGACAGGATTATGTGCTATACCGATTCCTGCCTTGTTATCACAAAATAGTCTCATAGGATATGAAACCTCAATCTTCAATTCTTCAAGTATAATCTTCAACCACATTGCTTCACAAATTCCTAAAGCCATAGATCTGAATTCTGCGTTAGCACTATAGCGCGCAACTACTGATTGCTTCTTGCTCCTCCATGAAACCAAATTCCCTCCTAGAAAAGTACAATATCCGGAAATAGATCTCCAATCAGGTGATGATCCTGCTCAGTCTGCATCGGTGTACATTTCAACCTCCATCCTCTCAGTTTTAGCAAATAATATCCTTTTCCTCGAGACCTTTTCAAATACTTGACAATTCTCAGGACAGCCTTCATGTGCTCCTTATTTGGCTTGTGCATAAACTAACTTACTACTCCCACTGAATATGAGATATCAGGACGCGAATGTGAAAGATAAATAAGCTTTCTCACCAATCTCTGATATTGGTCTCTATCGACTGTTAAGACTTTCGACCTTATGATTTATTTCAATAGGAGTATCTACTGGTTTACTGCCAATCAGATGTTTCCTTCAAAAGGTCAAGTCCATATTTCCTTTGCGATAAGAAGATTCCTCTTCTAGATCTTGCTACTTCAATTCCCAAAAAATACCTCAGATTATCAAAGTCCTTGATCTCAAACTCTTTGTTTAGTTCCTCCTTCAATCTTCGAGCTTATTCTTCATCATCTTCTGTAAAAGTGATGTTGTCTACATATCTATATTCTATATCTATACTACTATTAAAAGTGTGAATAGTTTGGTAGGTTTCTTGAAACTTGTGATCCGACAAAAATATCCTTTTGGTATAATTAATTTCAAGGGCTAATAAGTAATTTGATATTTATTTAGCTTTTATTTGTTTAATTATAAGATAAGTATCCTTTTATATCCCAAATGTTTCTTAAAAAACTGAAATTATGTTTTCTTTTTATCATAACACTTAGCATACTTTGAATTTTTAAATAATTTCAGTTTCATATTAAACTAGATTTCAAAAGCTTTCCAACATATGTCATAATCATATATAGTGGATTTCGTATGAGTGAATTTTAGCCGTTTAAAGTTGAGTGGAAAAAGAAAGACGAATTTACAGCTGAAATGCAAAAAAAAAAAAAAAAAAAAATTAATCTAGGAGTTTTGATGCTAAATAAAAAGTAGGGCAAAATACATAATCCCCATGAACTTCATCTATGGTCGCAAACACCCTCCTGAACTAACAAATACATCATTTAACCCCCTGAATCAAGTACTTGGATAAAATTACCTTTAACATAATGAATTTTTTTAGGTTTTAGTATATTTTGCACACTAAATTCAAATTTAAATTCTTCTTTAGTTAGAAAGATATTTGAAATTATATTTTTTAAAAAGTAATTAGTAAATTAAGTAATTCGAATTTTAAAAAACTGAAGTAATAAATGAGTATAATAAATACAAAAAATATTAAACATGAAAAATTATTTTCACTATTTTGAATTTAAAATAAAGTATTAACTATTTAATGCAAATGAATTCTGAACACTTTTGGATAAAGATGGATAATTATATTTTGGTAAACTTGATTTAGATACATATATATATTAATTGTGTAAAAATAATTTATACATTTTTATTCAAAAAGAGTTCAAAATTTATTTGAAATATTTTTTTTAATTTTTTTAAAAAGAATATATTTATAATATCTGTGAAGATATATTTATTTATTTGTATTCAAAATAGTCAAAATTTCTTTAGACCTCCTAATTAAATACTTAGACAAAATTACCCTTAATGCAATGAATTTATATAGTTTTTAGTATATTTTGAATATTTTGCACTTTAAATTCATAAATATAATTTAAAAAAAAATTATTAGTAACTTAAGTAATCCAAATTTCAACAAACTAAAGTAATAAATGGGTATAATAAACTAAAGTCAGGTATTTCTTAAACTATATATTAATTCAAATACTATAATGTGGCATTCATGATAAATTCATGCACCAAATTTACTTTTCAAGTTTACTTACTATGGTGAACTATGCATATTAAGTTTAAGGGTTAATTGCACCTTAAAGTTTGAATTTTTGGCAACCACATACTCTTATTTGATAAAATTTCTTTGAAAATTTTATTTAAAGATCAAGATATCATATTGCTTTATTTTTGGGAAAAAGGCATAATTTTTAAAAACTAATTGGTAATTATATATAATAAATAATTTTATGAAGAAAATAAATCAATGAGATCAATTTCAAATCTTATAGTCTCTTCAACGACATAAGGAGTATAGATTAAAATTTATATATAAAGTGTAATTATGATTTTTTAGTTATACGCTGTTCACAAATTTACAACCACATAATTTTTATAATAAAATCAAGTACAATTGCAAATGTAATTTGTAATAGTATAATACATACTTTAATTATTTTTAATAATATAATTTTAATGTAACATCAAGTGTCGCTTTATATCCCAAGTTATTATCAAAAGTTTAAAGTCTTGTCTTCTTTCTATCGAAACTCATTGAATATTTTAAATTTTCAAATAAAATTAGTTTCGTTATTATCTAGATTCGAAAGTTGTCCATTCATAAGGCATAAGTATATTAGAGGACTTCATATCATAGAATTTTACCCGTTTAAAGTTTAAAGTTGAGTATTATGCACAACTGCATGTTTATAATATTTTCTCTAATTTTCTCAACAATTGATATATTTTTATTATAATTTTAGAGGAAAAAGAAAGATGATTTTACAGCATAAATGAAAATAAAAAATAAAAAAGTTAATTCTAGGAGGTTTGACAGCACATGCATATATGATCAACAATGAATGCCACAAATCAGAGTTTGAACCTTATATGGACCCCAAACATCTGTATGTATTAATGAAAAAGGACTAGATGGAGTGTAATTTTTGATAGAGAAGGAAACGCGATGGTGTTTAGCAAACTCACAAGTCTCATAATGAAAATCAAAAGTTTTATTGCTCTTGAATAGTGATGGAAACAACATTTTTAGATAAAGGAAATTGGGATTTCCTAATCTAAAATGCCATCTCATGATCTCACTTTTATTCTTCGAGATTTCTCCACACTGTAGGGCATGCAATTTCTTGCCTCTACAAGGATAAAGGGACCATCCACTTCTTTGGCCCTGCTAATCTTTTTCTCCGAACATATATCTTGAAATTTACAAGTATTAGGAGACAAATTGACAACACAATTCAGGTCTTTGGTTAACTCTTTAACAGATATCAGATTACAAGATAAATTGGGAACATGCAAAATGGATTTAAGGGCCAAGTCTTTAGACAAAATAATAGATCCTTTACTAGCCACCAAAGAAAGAGAGCCATATCCTTTTTTTTTGACCTGAACAAGGAATGTATGTGGAAAAATATTTGGAAGAACCAATCATATGATTAGAAGCCCCTAAATCAACGATCCAATATGCCTTGTATCTCGATTTTTTTCCCTTCCAAGCGTTTCAAAGTAAAAATCTACTTGGAGCCCACTAACTTCTTCCTTTCAGGCATATTAACAACCTCCCATGTATCATTGTCATTTAGCACCTTCATTTCTTCCAAAACTGCAACTTTCCACTTTGAATCTCTCAAAATATCATATATATTTGTAGGAATTGTTACATTATCAAGTTGAGATACAAATACCCTGTAGGTGTTTGACAAACGATAATATGATAAATGATTTGAATTCGGATGTTGAGTACAAGATCTTACTCATTGTCTAATAGCAATGGGAACGTCCAGATCATCTATTGTAACTAGAGATGGCAATGGGGCCTGTTTCGGACGGGTTTGGCCAAACTCGAGATCCGCCCCGCCAAGAAAAAATTGGACCCGAGACTCACCTCGCCCCATTTGAATTGAAGACCCACCTCGGACATAAAACCCGGTGGATCCAACTCGTTTGAACCCGCCAACCCATTTTCAAATTTCTTAAATCATTACATTCACCTTACAATATATTTTGAAAAAAAAAGAGAATATAATAAATATGAGAAGATAAGTACAAGTCACCAACATCTATTTACAATCCCTAAATCAAACAAAAAAAATTTTCAATATGATTTTTCCACTTTATTGACATTACAAACCCAAACAACATGTATTAAATAAAATACGGGGCAGGTTCGGGGTGGGTCCAATAGGATCCGTTACCTGCCCCTGACCCAGTCGGGTTTAAAAAATCAAAATCCGTTACCCGTCCCAAATCCGTTTAGTCGGGTTTGAACCCGCCCTTAATAGGGTGGGTTTGTTAGGGGGCAGGTTTAAACCCGGCCCATTGCCATCCCTAATTGTAACAACACTTCTCTGTGGATCTTGTGGTGAATTTGCCATATGTTCTGATGATTGGTTTTGACTCAAGGCCTCCTTGAGTAAACACGTAGTTCTCCCTGTTGTTAGATTAATTCTTCCCCTTGATCGATACCTGTGATTATATCTTATGAAGGCTCAGGGAATGGTAGAGTGGACACAGATAGTAAATAAGGTTAAGACACAAGATGAGATCGAAGGATCCCAATGATTATCTTTATTTAAGTTCCTCTCCTGAAGAGACTCATGGGAATAATATGGTTGATCTTCCAGAAAAGTGACATCGTAGGACACATAGAATTTTTTTGTGACAGGATTGTAACATTTATAACCTTTATGGGTAGGAGAGTAACTTGTGAAGATATATTTAATGGCTTTTAGATCAAGTTTTCCTCAAGTAGGACTAGTACTGCGAACAAATATAGAACACTCAACTTTTGGTGGAAGAGAATTAAGTAAACGAATATGAGGGAATTCTTTTTGAAGACAACTCATTGGTGTACGAAAATTGTGAGGTTTTGATAGAAGTCTATTGATCAAATAGGAAGCAGTTAACACAAACTCACCCCAAAAACAATGTGAAACAGCATTAGCAAACATGAGTGATCGAGCTATTTCCAACAGATCACGACTTTTCCGTTCTCCAAACTTATTTTGTTAAGGGGTGGATATGAATGAGCTTTGATGAAATATGCTATTTTCAATGAGGTAGGCTCCTAGAACATGAGCAAAGTATTCTCCATTATCTGTGCGGAGTATGTGTATGTTGCATTGGAAAACATTTTTTATCATTTTATGGAACTGTTGAGACACATACTCGGCATCAGATTTGTCCTTTAATAGATAGACCCAATAGGCTCGAGAGTGATTATCTATAAAGGTGATGAACCATCTCTACCATCATTAGATCAACAACTCGAGCTGCTCTCCAAATATCACTGTGAACAAGATGGAAATGTTTTGAAGATTTGTAACTATGAATAGGAAATTTTTTCTGGACTGTTTTGCAAGAATACACGACTTACAATAAAAAAAAGAAGGATCTTTATTGATAAATAAGTGTGGGTACAAATGCTTCAAATATGGAAAACTAAAATGTCTTAAACACTTATGCCATAGAATTACCTCTGAATTGGACGAGCAATACGTAAAAAGTAAAGTAGGTGTTTTTAGCTTTGGAGAAGAATCAGTGAGATAGTAGAGACCATGACGTTCCTTAGCATTGCCAATCTTCTTCCCCGATGATAGATCCTAAAAAACATAACGACCATAGAGAAAGGTTACTTTACAATTTTGATCCTTAGTTAACTTACTAACAGAAAGGAGATTATATCTTAAAATCGAAACATGAACATATTTCAAATGAAGTCGACGGCAAAAACATTTCCAATTCCAGCCACAATTGCTGTATTTCCATTTGCAATTGAGACTTTTATCTCATCATCATATTTTTTATAGTTTGAGAAAATGGTATAAGACCCCGTTGTTTTATATGATGTGCTAGTTTCAACAATCCAGTCATTTAGATCCTTTTGTGATAAGAAATATGAAGAGATAATACCCCGTAGGTGTTGGGGCTGAAACCTTAGGAGTTTGCTATTGATGATGAAGGGTCCTCAAAATCTCCATTTGCTTTCGAGTGAAAACAGCCGTGCTTGGCTTCTTGGTCACAGCAGCAGATTCGGCTACATGAGTTGAAGGATTGCTTCTTCTCTGATTTTGTGGCTTCAGTCTGATGGTTTTTCGTGGATATCCCAACAAGTATCCCTTGTGAGATATGGTTTTTGGCAGTGTTCAAACCATATTCGATTGTCTTTTAGCTTCTGAATCTGAGAGTTTGAGAAATAAGTGGAAGCAAGTGTAGAATCTTGAGATTGTTCGTCTATAGTTGTGTGTAAGAATAGGTTCCGCATGACTTTTCTCCTGCTTTTTTCTTATCGAACATCAGAGAAAACTTTGCGGAGTGATGGCAGAGGTTTAGTTCCAAGTATATGAACTCGTACTTCATCCAAATCCTTATTGAGTCCTTGAAGAAAATCAAACACTCGATCTTTCTCAAGGACCTAATTATAAAGAAACGCTATCATTAGTACACTTCCATGGAATTGTGTAAAATAGATCCATCTCCTACCATAAACTGATTAGTCTGTAGTAATACTCTGTTACAAACATTGATCCTTGCCTTGTGTTCCTTCCAATATACTGAGATGTTTTGAAAATCCGAGTACATCACCTGTACAACCTTCCATATCTCATGACCAATCTTGTAGAAAAGGTATGTTTGTCCTATTTGAGCTCCATGGATTGATTAACTAGGCGATGACAATGGAATTTTCAGCTTACCATGTCCTTTAATTCTCATTAGTACTCGCCGGAGCAGGAACTTCACCAGTAAGGTAACCCATTTTTCCTTTTCTTCGAATCACTAACAAAACTAGCTGAAACCACTCACGGAAATTAGACCCATTCAATTTGTGTTGGATAATTTGCAGAGAGTGGGTTATGCCCGATTACTTACATATTCCTTGTCTGCTATTAAAAAATTCCCTCTTCACTTGATTGACTTGAAAATATGTTCAACTATTTAAGATATTCTTGATCTTTGGATTTTATTTTTAATTTTTGTTAGAAAAGTTTTTTGCTTGTTCTACCTAATTTTCTATATTTCATTTTTGCACTTAATGTTTCCTTTCATTGAAAGGTTATATTGTTAAAAAACCCAACATAATTACTTGGTTGAACTAGTGTCAAAGCTATTAATGATTTGTGCTTTTTTAGCTCTGTCCATCTTCAGGGCAGATCTCTGTAATGTCAAACACTCACTCTACAGAAACTATATACCAACACTCACTAGGAGTGGTGGTACTTGGCCTCACCTCTTATAGATGAGGTCAGGGGTTCGAATCCTGTCCCTCCCCTCTTTCTCATGTTTTAAGGTTTAAAAATCTACAAAAACTATATCATGAGCCATAATGATGCAGGTATCTGCTGAAAGAAAAAGTGATACTGGAAAAGAAAACGTAGCTCAAGAGGCACATTCTGGTCGGAAGTCTTCTCGAAAGAAGCAAAGAAATTCAGTATTGTTGAGGCCTGTAAGTATGATTTTATCTCATACCCTTGTTCATACAAATATATTAGACTCTGAGATAAGTGTGTGATATGCAGGTGATATGTATTTGTAATGATCTATATGCGCCAGCCTTAAGGCCATTGCGTCAGGTGGCAAAGTAAGTTCCTGGTAAATTACGTTTTGTTTTCTCTTTGATGAATTTTAAAGCATTATGCTCAATCTTGGACTTCATATTAAGATCAAATCAGCACAATCTGTTTTTCTCAAAAATTTCAATCAATGTTAATTATCATGCTAAAAAAATGAAAAGAGGAAAAACAGACTTTTTATCCACCATCTACGGTTCATGTAAGCTGGAAAGTGCATTACAGGTATACTGAAAATGAAGCAGGATCTGATGCAGTATACATCATTGCTAGTACAAAAAATTTGTATAGTGGATGAGAGGATGCATATCATATAAGAAATCCTGACATGTATTAAACAGTTTACTTGTACATTCTAGTCATATTTCCTTTTGAGGAAAAATGTTTAGAGCGGTTTGCCTGGTGGGTCTTAGGCTTATCTCCCTTGCAGTGGGCTGTCAGACCTTGGGTGTCGCATCCACTAGTATTCCAATTCAAATTTATATTAGCTCTTGATGTCAATTAATATATCTATAAGACTACATCCTATTAAGTTTTTCCTTCCATTGCAGGGTTCACATTTTTGTCCAACCGACTGTCAGTCGTGTCGTAAATAGGTACTAATTTTGTTCTTAGTTCAATGAATCAGTTCATCTTTCTGACTCTTCATTTTTGCTGGCTTCATCTATAATATATGCATATTTGCAGGGGTAGTATCATTTTGTGTTGGGAATTTTACTCTCTTAAGCTGATCTATTTCTATATGGAAGATTATAATAGACAAAGCCATTAATTACTAATTCGTCTGTAAGAGAGCGTAATTTCATTGATGTCATGTATATTTGATTTTTCCATTCAACTTGACGAAATATGAGTTCTATACTATTATATTTGTTAATCGGGATACAAATCTTTTGATGATTATCTGCATAAGATTTACTTTTCTTTTCCCTTTGGATCAATTTTTTCTTCTAGTTATTTAAATATAAAATAAAGCTTTAGGCGGTTGAAACTCAATGTTAAAAATTAGAGTTTCACTTTGCTACTTTCCTTACGAAGTCCAATATCTTCATTAATTAAGTATATATATGTTAAAGGTTCATGCCACCACATGATTTGTTGTATTTTACTTCCATAATCATTTGTCTGGTGATGTGCCAAAAGTACTACTCGTGCATCATTTTACTTTATTGAATTAACATGTTTCAGTCACTTGTTCAGTGATGCAATTGTATTCAGTCTATATTGGCTATTATATCAATGCTGCCTCTACTTTCTAAGCTAAGTGCATAACTGTAAAATGATAGGTTGAAGTATATATGTTATAAGGAAGGAGTGAAGACGAGTTCCATTGCTCTTTCTGCACTTGCAGAATATACTGGTAAGTCTTGCTTCATTCACTGTTTGAATGTATGTCTCACAGGTCTAACATAAGGTTTTTAGGATAAGAGACCGAGTATCATCTGGAAACACAGAACAGAAAGTAAGAAAGATGCTTGATGCACAAAACAATTTTATTTGGACAAACTGCACCATTAGGCAAGTTATTATCTTCTGTAAAAATTTTAGGAAAGAAAAGCCTGTGTGTTGGTAAAATTATAGTTGTGTATCCAACTCAAAACTTATTGGTATTGACTGTATACTGCCTATGGCTTCTCTACTACTTGGTGTGATATCTATAGGTTAAATTAGATAAGCTGCAAATTTATTTGCAATCAATTTTGCCATGCATTGTTTGGTACACCATTACATCTCATTGGCATAAGAAATATAGGGCCTTAGAAGTTCCATAAAAATAGCTAATGGGGCTACATATGAAATATTTGAAGTTAATTTGCCTATAGCATTTCGATTCTATAAACTCAAACAGCCCCTATGTCAGATGGAAAAATACAAATAATTATTTTTTCCAAAAGCACCTGGAAACCATCTAAATGACAATGTTTGGATCGATTGAATTTTTTGCTGTGTATCATCAGCTATCTCATACAAGATCTATTAAACACTATCACATATCAAGAAAAACTGCAGTTCTTGATGTTGCTGTGGAAAGTGAATCTGGAAACTTAACCCTTCTAATGCCTGACAATTGGCATGAGCCTAATAATGGGAGGATATATTTAAGTAGGATCACAGGAAAAAAATAGAAGTGCATGGCATCAAGTATGTTATCTAGCTCAAAGAAACAAGTGTTGCGGTAAATCATGGATCTTTACCAAAAATTTAGCAGTGAAGACTCAGATGATGATGCATATTGGACTCTCAACCACAGAGCGTATGCTATTGGAAAATCCTCATGACTTTTAGGGTGAAGCAGCATTCTCGTTCGATATGTGTCTGATAAGAGATCGTGTTTCTTTGGCAAAAATTGAAGAAAATATTAAGCTGTCTTGACTTATATATCCTTAATCTAATCTGTGTCTGATAAGAAATTACTGACCATACTAGTGATGTCATAACCTAGATTTAGTTATCTTTTCTTTAAATACATTATCCTGAAAAAGATCAAAAGGACTAGAAGCTTTTGGCTTTTTAAATTTTTTAAGATTTTATAAATTATTGTTTTTGGCTGAAGAGTGAAATTTATCTCTGATGGTTTCTCTGTTTCTATTTGTTAATTGTGAAGTGTGATGTATCAAGATGATTGTAAATCTCATATAAGATTTAAATTTCAAACAGTTACTCTTTTGTGAGTAAATTTTGTTTCTAATCTTTACTTTCCTCAGAATGTGATATACGATCATGCTTGAACACTCTTCAGTTTCTCAACAAGAAGAAGGAAATCCTAAATGTGGTATGGTTTCAACATCGCCTTTTTTTTATCGATTAATGAGTCGCATCTTTCACCCAAACTGCTAATCTTTGGGTCAAATGGGTCCACTAAAGATAGCTGTTTATCACATTTACCAAATGATGAATGCTCTTTCACGTCCTTCCTGATAGATATATTTATATGAACTGATTTACTGTGATATCATCTCAAACCAAAAGAAATATTGTTTTACCAATTTTGTTGAGACAATTTTTCTGTTTTAAGTTGGATATAAGTTCCCAAGTGGTTGGTCGGAAGGATGCATCTAGAAGTGCTTTTGATATATGGAAAGAGGTGAGTTCAATAAATAATTTATCACAGTTTCCAAATCACTTCTCATGTCCTTGTACTTATCATCCTCACTTTCCTATTTCTTCTTTATATAAAGATCTTCCAAAAGAGAAAGGGAAAACAGGCCAGGAAATCTAATAATTCTGGCAGCAGCATGTCCAAAGAATTTGAATTTCTCTACTCTATGATATCTAACCGGTAAGTAGAAAATTGTTTTTCAATCTTCTACTATTCAAGTCAAACATCATGTTTCTTATATCTCTATCATCCCAGCGGTGACTATGACTTAATAATGGATGGGATTCATGAAAACATTTTGCAGCTTCGATATGTTGATCCTGTGATGCAAAAGACTGTAAGTCTTACTTGTCACTTCAATTTTTTGTACCTAGCTCAAGTAACATGGTTCATGGCCAGGTTTTAACATCAACATTTCTCTTGACCAATTATCTTTTAGGTACAATGTTTGGATAATCTGGTAGTTTCTGATATAACTCATCGATACATAATGCGCACACAAAAAATGTCTCTTCAAGGTAGTACTGTTCTAGCCATCTGCAAATGTTGAATCCCCTTCACTTGATGCATATCTGATTCTAAGTTTGCTTTTGCATTGCTTTCCACAGTTTATCAGCCTCCAATTGCAATATTTATACATGGTCTGGTAGCTCAACTTGAGAGAAAAGATATTGAATGGCCAAAGTCTTTCCAAAGGTATCTAATTACCTGTAAGTCTTGTTTTTCCGCACTGTTTTTTGTTCCTTTGCATAATGGTCAATTATCATTCGGCAGACACCGAACAATTTTGGCAGAAAGGATGGACATGTTTCACACATGGCACAACAGAATATCACCATATATTTCGAGGCATTTGTCAACAAAATCCTTTGTAGAAGACTCGATTTCTCCAATGTTGCATGTTCTGTCACCACCAACCCTAAGACCGGTAATTTTTTGTGTAAAAACAGTTATATTCCATTTCACTTTTGTTAAATTCTCTGGTTTTCCTGCTGCATTGTACTACAAGAAATAAAGAATCTGAGGGATCAAAACATTACCTTACATGTCGGCAGTTTTGAGCTACCCTTGGCTCACAACAATATGGGGTTTGCACAAAACAACTGGAAGTTGTTCTGTTTACACTGCTTCTAATTCTTTGTTGCCAGTTGCGTATCATTTACAGATGCATTCTCCATTTGCAGGTTGCATTGCATTTGCTTTCAGACAATGAGAAGAGTGATCTGGGGCAGCTAGTAAATAGCATGGTCTCCTATGCTATAACATACAAGAATATCAAATCTGATCGTACTTTGAGACATGAAGATGCTTTAGATGCAACCGCACTTTCACTTGATCCACCCCTTAGTGAATTTATACACTTCAAGGTTAATATGTTGGTCATGCAAATTGAGCTTTTAATGGAATGTCACCCTTTTATTTATGAAAATACTTGGTATTATTGCTTTGAAACTATCACCTTTATTTATTTGGTTTCTGTCTCTTTTGAGCAGGGTTACAGTTCATGTCATTTTGATCTTGCGTTAGCAGTGAAGCAGGTCTTGGTTCACGAGGTAAGTGATGGAAGCTGTGGACTAATATATTATATTTTCCGAGTATGTGTTCCAGGTTTTATTTTTTCATTCTTTTTTTTTTATTGTTGATGTCATAAAAAATTTATACATGATTTTTACATGTGATTTTATTTCCCAAGATATGGGAAACTAACCAAAGTGGTTGTTCTGCTAATTGTACCTGAGGATGTAGGAATCACTTGTATGTGAATACTCTTCAACTTCATTGTTACTGATGTGCTTAAGTATGCATACATCATTAGATTTTTGGTTTGGATGTGATCTCCATTAGAAATTAAATGAAGCATAAAATCCCATTGTGCTATTTACATATATCTAATGGTGCATATGGCAACTGATTTTAACTTCAAGTTAGTTATATTGATTCATGTTAACCAATGTAATTCAGGAGTTTCAGTAGAAAAGCCTTATATTAAGTGTTATCTTGTGTTTAAATTGTTTTTTCCTGAGAAGATTTACATGTCAATTAGATAGGCCATGCATTTCTCACTGACTTCTGATCACTTGTATGTCCTATTATCAGAAAATACCTTAATTAGATTTATGAAAATTGTACAACATTGGAGAAATCCTTCATCTGCTCATGAATTCAAGAGGTGGATTGAGTTACTGAATTTCAAGGGCCAAAAAAAGGTTCTTTAAATGAGTAGATGTCATTGTGCTTCTCAAGATACAGTGAGAAATTGATATGCTTTCCCCAAAATACTTCAGATGCATAACTGTTCGAGGATCACTAAGTCATGCAACTTTTTCTTTCGTCT
Source organism: Paulownia fortunei (assembly GCA_019321725.1). Lineage (NCBI taxonomy): Eukaryota > Viridiplantae > Streptophyta > Magnoliopsida > Lamiales > Paulowniaceae > Paulownia > Paulownia fortunei. Next base: position 4,804,628 of record CM033115.1, read on the forward strand.
TTGTGCATTTTATTTTTTCTGTGATCATATATATTTATTATCTAGTATCAATCTTGTGGCAACTTACAGAGATTAATTGGTTCATATTTTCAGTACTTTGCTCAAAGTGTTCCATTGACTCTTTCCGTGAAAAGCTGCAAAGCTCAGAGATAATTTATTTTAGTTTTGATTATCGTAGTAAAGATAGTATTATATATAATGACTTGCAGGTGGAAAAGCAAAAGATTCTGCAGGGTAGCCTCTCCAAATCTACCGATTTGCACATAAAAGAGAATCATGCCTTGGCAAAGAATAACACTGGAAGTGGACTATCATCTAAATCTAGTTATACAAATGGATCTGCGGAAAAGAAAATGAATGGGAAAAGTCCAACTGCTGAGAAATCTGGACTTTCTATCTTTTCCAATTTGCCAGTTGCAGAATCTGGTGGTTGTTCTACTGCTATTGGAGTAAAATCAGTTGAAAGGACAAAAAAGCCTTCTGGCGGCCTGACTTGTTTCTTTGATCGGTATAGTTAGGCCTATGCTTTTATTCATTCTCTGATTCATTTTATTTCCAGTGTCTAATAGAGAAGATAATTGCGAATGAAAACTGATTCTTGAAGAACAGCAGAAACCCTGGAAAATTTACCTTGGAAAATCATTTTGAAGTTATTTGAGTGAAGTAGTAAGCCCATTAATAAATGAAGGGCAGCAGTCTCATTCATTTTGGCCCTTAAGCAGTTCTTTCAGTTTCCAATACAACCTAATCCATAAGTTAAACGCAACAGTCTTACAGACTTAAATCTTTTGTTCTCTTCCAGTGCTAGTTGTGAAATGTGTGGCAGCACCTATGCTCAGTACGATATCATCTATGGGCAATATTTTGGTCTTTCAGTTTTCTCTTTCTTTGTGTGAATGCTCTTCCCTTCTCTCTCTCTCTATTCTTAATTTCGAAACAAGATCCAAACAAGTTACTAGGATCAGCTGTGTGTAATTTTATACCATCTTTTCTTTTCTTTTGTTCTTTTTCTTTTTCTTTTTCTTTTTTTTCTTAACCCTATTTGCCTAGTGTTTGTTCTGTATATACTGATTGTTGAAGTCATATGTATTCTTCAATCTTCTCATGTTTACAATAGGTTTGAAATGATTTTTCACCTGATCTTGATTTTTCTATGTCAGAGCTACTTTGCTAGGATCTTATGGATTTTTATGCATCTTGACCAGGTTTAGAAAGGTCAGCAATGAAGGTTCTCGAATTACAAACAATGTTGTGCAGAAGCCTGGGACAGTGCAGAGAGATTCACACCCTTTCTTGTTTAAATTTAATGAGGTACGAAATAATTGCTATGTTTTGTGTAATTATTTTCAGTAGATGGTTATTGTCGTGTATTCTACAATCTAATTAAATAGAACATGCTTTGCCAAATCAACTTCAGAGATCTGATCACTTATGAGAACACTCAACCCTGAAACTGGGCAACTGATATAGCACCTATTGCTGTATTATTTCCTCTTGCATTGTGGAAAAGATTATACAGTGGATCCGCCATTAGATTTAGCTGTGCATATCTTTACCTTGTTTTGCTGTACCATCACCTGGATTTATATCCATCAGTAGTGAATATAGTCTCTTATACATCAGTAACGACCGCTGCAGATCTACCTTTGGCGCCACCAAAACCAAGTCAGACAAACATTACCACTCACTAATCACAATTTTGAAATCCACCATTACCTCAGGACGAACAAATCCCTATTTTATAGATAATATAAAACACAATGAAGCCACAGCGCACAACCATTTAAGATATCGATACTAACATCTTTAACCCAAAGCGCAATATGGAGAAATGTAAATTAAATCCACAATTGCCTCCTATTCGAAAGCATTCATGCAAGTATGGCCAAAAATACCCTAAATCACCTGCATCACCACCATGACCAAAATCCTATCTATTATGTTTGAGATACCCATTGGAAATGTAAAGTATATTAGTGAATGTCTTATGACTGCAATACTTGCAGTTCTGGATTGCAGCTTCAACCCAGTTAGGGTTATGCTTTGGGCCTGATGACAGGTCCAAATTTTGGTCTCTTTCCTGGGTAGCTTGTGTTAGCTTAGGTTGGAAGCCAGATCTTTGGAATGAAGCGTTGCACAGGAGGTGTACTACACAGCAGCATAGTTTTAGCTGCTCTTGAGCCCCACACTACATGTGTCTAGAAGGTTATATTAAGTGCTGTGCAGGATAGCGGCACACCATATTAACATGATTGGAACACCCGCTGAGCTCTAGGAAACTTAAGAGCCACCTTTAGAAATCCCATATTATCTTGTGATCTTGATATGCATATTTTATTGGCATACCTTGAAGATGACACAATCGTATTTTCACTCTTTGGAATCTCGTAACAGTTGGTCTATTTTACCATCAGGAACACCATTATCACTAGCCAAATAACTCAAGTAATACTGTCTTCCATATTTTGACCATTTATGAAGTGGCTTAGTCAAGTATCTAGATTTTTCTTTGGACCTCTCTCATTGTGCTGTTATTTTCTCTAGCCTATAAATAGCTAGAAATACCCACTGATAGTGGTGTATCGGCCTATAACTCGATTGCTACTTCATATTCAAGCTACATTATACACAATTTGTTGCCATCTGGATCCAGGATCTAGTTATGAACCACTATGACTGGCCAAAAAACTCGAGTAACATCATCTTCCATTTTTCAACCTTTCCTGAAGTGGCTTCCCAAGTTTCTTGATTTTTCTGTAGATCTCACCCATCCCCACTGAAAAAAGGAAAAAAGATTCAGTTTATTGTAAGTTCAACAGGTTCCTTGTAATATTGGATATTTGCTGAACTAGCTAGTTCGGTGATTGTATTTGGGAAATGAGGATCTCTGGGTTTGTTCAGCGGCACTGCAGGCCTTAAAACACTTTTAAGATAATTTTTTCAGCACTTTACGTATTGGTTTGTTCACTGGCACTGCAGGCCTTAAAACACTTTTAAGATAATTTTTACAGCACTTTACGTATTCTTAAATGTTTGACATCGGTTTTTAGTCCAATTGGGCATTTTAAGTGCTTATAGGCTCTTCCAACCCCCTCTCCCCCTCTCATCTTACATTGTAAAAGAGCTCATGATATTTTTCAAGTTTGTCGCACGTTCTAGGATATCATAAATTTAAGTTCAGTCTATACATGTGTATTGATTCATGTTGTCCTCTCTCTCTCTCTCCCTCTCTCTCTTATGTGATATTGGCATCTATTTTTCCAGTTTGGACTATCCAGAAAGTTCTGTACTTCTGTAGGCTAGGAATTAAAGCCTATCCTCAATTCTAATAAATCTTTTCCTTTGTTCTGTGTAGGGGTTTACAAATGCGGTAAAGAGACCTGTACGAGTACGTGAATTCCTTCTGTGATCCTTAGCGTACTTCAAAAATATGTCGCATAGTTAACTTTTCTTTGAATAGTGTCCAGAGTAGTTTTCTATTGCCCATTTGGAATAATATATGTTAGCTTTTCTTTTTCTTTTTTGTTATCTAAAACAGATCCATGTATCAAAGATTGGCACTTAAAGTGATAATATTAGAACTGTTTGATTGTTCTTAATTAGTGTTCTGCTATTCAGCTCTAGTCAAATCTAGTGGTAGCTATAATTGTGGAGGCTACGGATATTGAACGCTATTAAGTTGACTGTACTTGCAATAGGGACAAGTTGTCTTGTAATCTCTTGAGAACCAAATCCATATATATAAGAAGCCTATACATCTATCTAGCTGAACCAGTAAGCTGATTTTCATAGAGGGCTAATTGGCCATCGATCAGTTTAACAAGGACATGCCCTAGCACTAGGAATAGTTGTAGTTAGCTAAGTGGGGGACTGGGCATCAACCCGAAACCCTATTTAAACTCCAAGATATATTACATCTATTTTCTTAAAAATGAAAATTTTTAGAAGCCTATAAATATTACTCTATCTACCACACTATATACTTCCTACAAAAGTGTGCTTGGGGAAATATCACCAAGTTACATCAAGATGTGATTAATCCCTTGATAGAAACACCATTTTTTGTCTCTCCTTTTCAATGATTAAAACTTGAAGTTTAAATCCCCATCAGCTGCAGGATTAGTGTTTCCCTGAGGAGGCTTGATAACGATCCACAGCAAAGAAACTGTAATGGAAATAAGTCCTGCCCAAACATATATAATGGTTGGAACTCTTCCTTTCCTCCCCATCAATCCCTTTGCAAATGGATACATGTGAGCCAACACCCAGAAGCAGAAAAATGCCCCTCTGAAAAGCTTACTCCATTTAGGTATCACACTGTAGACAGTTGTTGCAAACCTTATCACTAGTGCCACAAGGTTGGCAGTGATGATAAATAGTGGCATTATGAAAAGGCCAGTCCATTTGACTGCATAGAGATCAGCATAGATGTCATCCTCTTCTTCTTCACTGGTTGATTGGGTGGTTGACTTGGACTTAATTTCTATGCCTGTTATGACATTGAGGAGTCCCTGGAGCACAGCCACTAGGTGGGCACTGGTGCCACCAATCACCCAAAACTGCTCATTTCTCCACCATTCCTCAAGGCCTATCCCGGACCACTTGACCTCAAGGAGGGAGATGAGAGTGAGTGCCACTGTGATGATAAGGATGTAGACAAGAAACGTGATATCCAAGGATTGCACGATGAACTGTCCGGTGAAGAGGGAGAGCGCGGGGAGGAAGCAGTAAACCACTAGGAAGATGGAGCTGAAAGGGTAGATAGCGATGTTGAGGTATGCTAGACGTTGCAGAAACTTGAGGCGTGGACTTGCCAGGATTGGATTGTTTCTTGAGAAGAAGATTTCCACTGATCCGGTGGCCCATCTTAGGACTTGGTGGAGGCGGTCCGTGAGGTTGATAGGGCGGTGCCCCTGAATGCATCACGCTTTGTGATGCAGTAAACTGACCGCCATCCACGGTTGTGCATGCGGTATCCAGTCACCACATCCTCTCTAGCTGATCCATAAATCCATCCTATTCTGTCTCCCCATTCCGTGTTGTGCTCGTACCTATTTCCCAATAAGTACTCAGAAATTGCAATTAGAAATACTTGTAACATTAATGAAACCATAGCTTCAATCAAAAAGTTACTTCTTTTATTCAAATACCACCATATATATGGTGGGGGTAAGCAAGACCCCTACCAACAATTACTTGAAAATCTTGGGAAAATTTAAAGAATAATCTGCAAAAATTAACTAGCAACAACTTAAATTCAATAAGAAAGTTGTAATTTACAATGACTTGCATCTAACAATTAACATTTCAATAGAAAGATAAAATGCGACCTTTTTTTATCACAAATATTGAAATGGACGTAAAATCTGATTGCAAATTACCAGGATGAAACGACAGCAATTGCCTCAGCCACAGTGGGGGCATCAAGCGGTGGGCGTGGGGTGAGCAGTGCACCAGGAGGCCTACCATTCTTGATAGAGAAATGATCAGCAAGTGGCCGACCTTGAAACTCTGCAACCTCAATAGAATTAGAGAACATGGTGGAATTCCTAAACTTCTTGGGCAGGTTCAGGTCCGGGTGCTCTGTCAGGGGCTCCTTTCCTCTGATTGAGGCTGAATATTCTTAGCTGGAATCTTATTCCGTCCAAACATGCCCTGATATTCATTTGCTTGTGGTGGATGAAAACCGTAGAGTGCATATCGCCTGAACATGCATCCAGTTCCAACATAAACTGGACCCTGGAGACCATCCAGGGCTCTCATATTTCCTGATTGTGATGTTAAATTGTTTCAGATTATTCAGAAAACTCAAGTTATAACATACATAAAGCAATCATGGAACGAGACAATATAAAATGGCAAATTTAAGAAATAGAAGAAATAGAAGAAATAGAACATGCATTAGCATATACTATATGTTAATCTTTAAGAAAAGGATTGTATATCAGTGGGAGAATGACGCTTCTTTTCCTTTCTGCATCAGTGTTATGAACTAAATGATCAATTGGTTTCTTCATCCTTTTTCTTTATCCATTTTCCATCTGCAACTATAAAATTGTATGACCAATTAAGTGCAGAACAACAAACCTTAGTCCTAAATGGTTCTTACCGTAAAAAAAGACTGTGTTATGATTAGCATATCTGTCTGAGGGATCTATTCCATCAAATCTTTGTGGGAACTGTATGTAGCAGACACGATCACCACCCCAGTCCATCATGTAGCACATACCTTCTCTAATAGCCATAGAATTATAGATATAGTGATCATAGCCCAAGTTTAGAATGAACGCCCCATTGGATAATATGGCAGATGCCCTCACCACAGCATTCATGGCTCCAGCCTTTTTCTTATGATCATAACTACTACGTTTCTCACGTGAGACGTAGGCAAACATGGGAAGCCGCATATCAATACTAGTGAAGTCCAACCTCCCCTCATCTGGACCACCCATTACGGGATCATTATCAGGCACCTTGCTCATAATCTGTGAAAGAACAATGTCAAGAGTTGAAATATGATCAAAATTTTAAACATATCTAACTCATGAACACCACTTCGACAATTATAATAGGGTAGTCGTCAGTGCTTAAATAGTCACTATATCCTAATCAATCAGTGCAAAAATTTAGAAAATTCTTTGCTTTAGGCACTTGCAAAATCCCGCATGGTCTCCCTTAGAATGATCAGCTGTGGGATTGTACCATGTCCCAGGCCAGTGCATCCCGTCTGCCATCCATGTCGCCTTGTTGACTTCAATCTTGTGATTAGGGGCCAACACTCCATCATTCTTGTCCCTAATGAGCTTCTTTTCCCTCAATTCCTCATCTTTGTTGTACTTTTCACACCGTTTACGTATTAATTCTGGTAGGCCATTGATCCTCACCTTGAACTCGTCATACTCCCTCTTTATCCATCGTCGATCTTTCACAAAATCAGGGAACTTCTTGTTCTTTGTTGGGTCTGTCTTTTGGCTGAAGTAACTATCTGGATTTCTTGGCTCAATGTTGTGTTTCCGGCAGAATGGCACCCATACCTGTTTCCCAATCCAACAATTTTCAGTCGTTATATTTGAGAAGTGTTAAAAAATATTTAATTTAGTTTGATCATGTATGGTATATCAGATCACACTAATGGCACCTCAGCAAATATGACAGCCTCAGCCATGGCCTGAAAGGTAAGAATTGCGCCACCATCGTCTGATATGTAGATGGATACCTTGTCGACCGGATACTCCACAGCAAGGATGGACAGAATTGTGTTAGCAGTGACTAAAGGTAGTTCTTTTTCAGGGTCAACTGTGGAGATGAATACATCAAAACTGGGAAGATCAGAACGGCCATTTGGATTGGAGTGAGAAGGCGTCTCAAACTTATCTTTGAGAGCAGTCAAGTCTGCAGCTCTATTTATCGGGTTGAACTTTGGAAGTATATCAAGTAGCCATGAAAATGCAAACCATATCTCACATACAATAGATAAACCCCATAGCCACATTGCATTCTGGTTTGGGTTTTGTACGCCATGAGAGGTAGAGGTCTAGTGCTATCATTCGGAACAAGATAAGTACTCTGTCCACAGAAAGATTAATATTAGTGATACAGAAACTGTCAGTCTATAGTTTGGTTATTTATGTTGAAAATCAACAGTTTTAAATGAAATACTTTTATCATTCATTTCACTTGCAAGTTCTTGATATCTTAAGCTCCTAGAAGCAATTGGTGCCACTAAAATTTCACATCAACCTCATCTTTCAGCACCACAATTTATCAATCAGGGCTCCCTTTCTGCCAAGTAACATATGAATTAGCGCAAGTGTGCTTAGATTAGAGAACTCTTTAATGTTTACAAGTTTACAGGAAAACTAAGAATTAAATCCTGGCTAGTGATGCTAAAAAAGGATCCCCTCAAAAAGTTTACATTTAGATTAATGTGTGCACTAGAGTGATGCACCTGTAAGGGCTGAGCACCCCTGGTGGAACCTTAATTTTCCTTGTGAGTGGCTTCCAGGGCTTGTTCATAAAATCTTGCATGCTCATTCCTGTATCACGATCAAATGAAGCGTTGTCTTGCCAAAAGGCATTTCCAAAGCCATACTTTCCTTTAGTTTCAAAAAGCCAATGATTGTGATCAAAATCGTGTGTCTGGCTCCTCAACAGCATTGACTTATTATTGTTTTTCATGACCGACATTCTACGGTCCAGCTTTCCGTCTGGATTACAGCCATCACCCCTGCCGCCACTGCCTCCAAAACCACCACTACCATCTTCATTGCCACCCTGACCACCCATCCGTTGTGAGTCAGAGCGAAACCTGGAAGATGATGCATTATACGTGGTCGGCTCGTCGGGCTTGTCCCTTGATGCATCAGTGGTGGATGAGCCACCAGCAGGCTGATTATCTGGTGTGGGAGGCATCAGAACTGTGTAGTTAATGTAATCATTTTGAGTGGCATAATCGCCTGGAACATCCAGGTCATCAACCCTGGATAGGCTTACGACACGTCCGCTGGATGTCCGACGGGCGAATTTCACGGAATGAGACGGCGTGAGGTCGGCTCCTCCTCCTACGGAGGATGATTGCCTCGTTGGATTAGATGCTGCTGCCATAAATATAACTGTATGTCATGGCCTGTCAGGCCGTTACAGGCATTCTTGTAAGAGATGGTGGGAGTGTTTTCATACAAAGATCCTGGATTGCTACGAAAAAGATCAGAAAATCTGGATAGTTCATGGGACAACGATAAAAGGTGTAAAAAAATGGTGGCAAGCAATGATCAATGGGTGGTTAGAGAAAACAAAATGCCAAAAATAGAATGGTGACTCATGTCACCTAATTTTGTGCAAGTTTTGTCAGTAGTTGAATTCCATCCAAAGGACATATACACTTGTATAACGCTAAGCTCTTCCTCTCTCACATACTCGAACACCCATAAATATCCATTTGGAATGACTGATGAGCAATGTCTGTTATTCGCACACAAGTGTCACTCTCTCTCTCTCTCATCACTTCGTAGGGTTGTCAACCATTTCTACTTAGATTGGATCCCCAACTTCGGCTTTTTCCACAATTTATAATAAATTTAAAAATAAATTAAAATTTTCATCTTGAAAATCAAAGGGTTTGTTATTTTAAAGGTCAAGGTATTGGATGAAATCAGTGCTTAAATAAATTATGCAGTATGTGACATTGTATGAATTTGTAAAATTTGACAACTTAAGTTTGATCAGTTAAGTTGACAGGCTGATTCGATATTTTATTTGAGAAAAATATTTTTGAATTACTTGGTTTTTTTTATTACAAAATAAAGATTATTTTTTAAAATTGAGGTACATATTTTTACATTTTAAATAAATTTAACATAATTAAAAATATACCACAAAAGTCAAAGTGTGTGCATATATATCTTGTAAAACACATTTTTTGGAAATATGAAACCTATTTTTAGAAAATAATCTTTATTATGCACTGAAAAAAATAAGTGATTTTGCAAAATTTATTTAGAATTAATTCCACTTTATCCTTATTTATTCTTGTTGAATATTACTTTACCATCTATACTCTTAATTGTCTCATTTTATTTATTGGACTCTAGTTATCTCACTTTACTTGTTGGACTCTCTATCTCACTTTATTCTATATTCTCTTAAAAATAACTATTTGAAATTCTAAAGCCTCTCAACTCTCGCATGAAATATTTGTAAAGTTATAGTAAAACAAGACTCCAATTCACCATATACAAGTAATGCTGAAGTCTGGCTTCGACTTTGAAGTAGAATCCTTATCACATGAGATAATATACATCTATGTATATATATACTGCAAGCTCTACAAGCCTGAAAACCACTCCTCCAAACAAAACTCTACAAACCCTAAACCAGGGCTCTGAAAAGTACAAAACTCTACAAACCCTAAACCGGGGCTCTGAAAAGTAGTCGGGCATGGCAATAGAAGAGGGTGCATCAAATCTTCCAACTGATATCATACAAACTGTCCTATCAAGATTACCAGTCAAGTCTCTACTTAGGTTCAGAACCGTTTCCAAGTCATGGAATACTATGATCTCCGATCCTAGATTCGTCCAAATTCATCTCCAGCAATCTAAGAGTTCAAACTCGCAGAATCTCTTTCTGCGTAGGTACTCAGATATTAAAGGGTTTGCCTTGGTTAAATTGGAAGGTCGAAAGTTCCAAGCTGAAACAGTATTGGAAGCCCCCTATGGCTGGGCTGCTGTGGTATGCTCTTGTGATGGTGTGCTACTCTTAAGCGACTTTTCTGACAGGACTTATGTGTTATGGAATCCATGCAGTCGAACGGAGACAATGTTTTCATTCCCATACTGTTTTGATGATTATCGGATTAGTTACGGGATTTGTCATGATCTCGATTTCAAGGTGGTGATTATTTCTCTGACATACTATGCAGTTTTTTCATGCAAGAACAAATCCTGGACGGAGAGAAAAGAATTTTCCTACAGAGGTGGGATAATCAGTGATTCGGGACTCTCTGTTAATGGAGCTATCTATTGGATTTGGACGACTTACAAATGCATTAAAGAAATAATGTATTTTGATCCCAGAGATGAAAAGTTCAAGATGTTGCAGAAGCCAGAAAGTGTAAAGGACAGCGACGATTTTAATTTGGTTTGTTTGAGTGGCTGCTTGTGTCTGTATTTCCAAAGGGGAGATGAGAAGATGGTTCAAATCTTGGTAAAGGAAAAGGGAAGGGACAGGAATTGTTGGAATGAGTTAATAACAATTGAGAATGTGGAGAAGCCAATTTGGTCGTTTAAGCTACTGGGTTCCATTGAAAACAAGATTTTGATTGAATTAAAAGGTGCAAAATTTTGGTATATAGCCCTTGTGAGAAGAGGTTCGAAGAAATTGAAGAGAACAAGTTTGAAGGAATTGATGAGAGTTTGATAATTAGCACGGGATTCGTTCCATGTCTGGATAGTCTCTTCTTCCCAATTCAAAATCCGAGAGGACGCCATGTGCCTTTTTATAGCCAATATTTAAGTCATGTTTCTGAGTAGAATTAGTTTGATGTTGAGTGAGTTAGCTTAGTCGAGTACTCGGTATTCATTCGTAGATTTGGCCAGATGTTTCATGTGCTTGATGGTCTCTTTTCCATCTCTCTCTCTCTCTCTCTCTCTCTTATGGGATCTAATTCTGTTTCCAGCTATGTATATTCCATGCAAGAAGATGCACTTTTCATAATTATTCATAATTACTGAATAAATATTGTTTGAGTAGCCAGTTTCTTGTACCTGCTTCATGTTGTAAAATTGATAGTTGATATTGATATTCACACATCATCACTAAGTAATATGAAATACATAAATCTATAATATAAAGTGAATCAAGTATATCTATACATAAATGCATAATATGAAACGCATTAAGTATACTTATACGTTTATAATCAATTAAATAAATTATGAAATTAACATTCAACTCAAATATCAATGTCATTTATGTCAAAAATCCTAAACCTAACACAATTTCCAATACTTTGTATGTGGGTGATAATAAATAATACTAAAATATGCAAGTTTTACAATCAAGCATGGTTTTTAACACATAAAACACTAGGAATAGGTTTAGTAGACATGAATCACACTCGGAAATGTTAACTAGCATTTTCTGGTGGCACAATCAATTGAAATAAGTGAACCCAGTGGTTGAATCAATTGACATTTGTGAACCCTCTTGATTAGAGGGATTATAGGGATGATTTGACTATTCTCTTATAGGATTTGGGACCTCTTTGTATACATTTTATGACTTGATGAGGCTACAAATAAACTAGTGCAAGTTTTGCTCCGAGGGATTGTTTTTCCATCAACAGACGTATTTTGGCAAATAGTGCAACTGTTGAAGACGACCTTGAAAGTTTATAAATAACTTCCAAGCACTTCAACATTTAACCTTTGAAAATAATCTTTGGAAGTACTTCCAAACACTTCAACAGAATACTTATGAATTTTTAAACTTTCCCAAATTCTTTCTTTCAGCCTTTCATTTTCTAAGTTTTTTTCTAATTTTTTAAACTTGGTGATTTCTACCCTAGAAATTTCTAAGGAGTGCAAAGCTTAATTCATGATCATAGGCTATGTATCCTGAATGTTAATTTCTTGTGTGTCTATTTATTCGTAAAATATTTTGCAAACTGCAAGTGCACGATGTCAAGTTTTAATATAAGGGTGAGTTGAGTATCCTATCCACATGGATTATAATAAAAAATTGTATTAAGTACCGTAGTTCAACTAGTCCTAATTTTATTTAGAAGATTGAATAATGATTGGAAAACGAAGTAAAGTAAAATAAAAATGCAAAGACAAAAGTGAAGTTTTTAAAAATAATATAACAAACACCTTTTGAACAAGATATTATAGAGGAATGACTCACCTAATTATCAATTATGTTCTTTATTCCAAAATATACCAATTCAAGTTAACAATACATGTAAGTTAAGAATTACTAATTTCATCAATTCCCTCTCTCGAGTGCCGACTTGACTATGAGTTCTAAAATAAATTTCAATATCTTTATAAAAATTTAAGAGTAAAACTTTACAAAATTTTAATGAATTCTTCTCTAAAATTTTAAAGATTTCATAAGTTTTTCAACTCTATGATTCTTATGTTGTGTTATCCCTATAATCATGTATAATCTTCCCTATCTCAAGTGTCGAATCTCATACGTCAAACAATTTCAATTAGTGGTCAATTAATTAAGATGAAATACTGAATAAGATGAATAACTTGAATTAAAATTATTTGAATTCAAAACATAGGATCAAATAAGATTATATCATTCTCTATAAAGAAAAGTTTAGTTTATCATGAATGAATACAAGTTCAAGAAATAAATAAGAAAGAATATGGAAATCGTTCATCAATTTGTGAAGTAGAAAGAATGGTTGAATCTCTCCTTATTTCCAAGAATGCCCTGTTTTGATTTGTAGAAAATGGAATGGGTCTTGTTTTCAAATACTCAATAACCTTTTTTGGTTCCAAGAACCGCTCCTCCTTGGTTGATGTTGATCTTCCCCCTTTAAACTTCTCTTCAATGATTATTTCTTCCAAAATAATCTTGAAATCCTTCCATTTTTCTTGATTTTTCTTTCAAAAGAAACCTAAAATCCTTTCCCTTTTCTTGCCTTTTTCTCTTTTTTTTTCTCCACCACTTTAGTGTATCCCACTAGAGTATCACATGGGTAATGATTTATAGGTGTATCTAATGTGTATATCGCATAAAAATGTCAAAATTCATGATTCATTGCCACTTGTTGCCAAAAAAATGCATCAACGTCTTTTTTGTTGAAAGGGCAGCGCCTAGGCGTAGAATAACGGCAAATTTGGCCATTTGGCTAGGATATGTCATTATCACAAGGGGAAAAAAAGAATGATAAAACAAATTTATTTGAAAATGACTTAATTGCAATTCTTACCAACATTTATCTTGTCAAAATGTGGACTCCACTTAGTGGGTAGATTTAGGTGCAACATGTCATGTAGTTCCAAATAGAAATATATTCAAGACATATGAAGAGCCTAGTAAGTCTAAAATAGTCTACCTGAGAAATTCTTCAACGAGTAAAGTCTGGGGCAAAGGAACAGTTCTTTTTCCCCTTACTTCAGGAAAAATATTAACTTTGAAAATTGTATATCATATTTTCTCTACGAGGAAGAATCTTGTATCAATCTACAAGTTGGATGAAAATTGCTTTAAAGTAGCCTTTGAATCCCAAAAAATGATCATAGCTAAGAAGGGATCATTTGTTGAAGAATGGATCATTTGTTGGGAAAGATTATATTAAAGACAACTTGTTGAGTATTAATAATAAAATTTTTACATATTCTTACTTTCCTGATTCTTTTCATCATGTTTAGCATGATAAGTATAATTTTTAGCATTTTAGATTAGGACATATGGTATGAGTGCTAGAGTCGCATGATTAATTGTAATTTAATTCCCAAGTCTTCATCTACTTTATTTATGAACAATTGTGAAATGTAATGCTCAATATGAGTTGATGAAAACTTCTTTTCAAAGTATAGTTAGGTCAACTAGTTTACTTGAACTTATTCATACCAATATATGTGATAATAAAAAGCATGCTACTAAAGGTGGAAAATGTTATTTTATTATATTTATTGATGATTTTCTAAATTTACTTATGTGTATTTATTTAAAACCAAAGATGAGGCTTTTGAAAAGTTTAAAATCTTCAAAGAAGAAATTAAAAATAAAATCAATTAAAGGATCAAAAGGTTGAGATTAGGTAGAGGTGGTGAATATTTCTCTAATGAGCTTATGACATTTTGTTTACAAAATGGTATAAGTTAGAGAATTTTCAGCATCTGATACTCCATAAAATAGAGTAACCGAGAGAAGGAATAAATCTTTAATGAAAATGGTTAGTGCAATACTAATACACTATAAACTGCTAATGAGTTAATGGGAGAGCTACTAAATTCTTGTTACATTAGTAACATAATTGTGAATAAAAAGCATATAAAAACTCCATATGACTTGTTAGTTTGACACAAGCCTAGCATTAAACACTTGAAGCTATGGGTCAAGTTGTATTGCATATGTTTTAGATGTAACTTTGAAGAGCCAAAACTTGGTAATAAAGTTGTGAAATCTAGTATTATTGGATGTTCTATATATACTTAGTGATAGTAGTGTATTTGAAGCTGCACATGCTATATTTATGAAAAATTAATTATAAAAGATGCTTATAAATTAGAACTAAAAGGTGACCTATTAAATGAACTTGAATAAGAAGCAAACGAGACTAATTTACATAATACATCTAGTTCCCACATGCATGATAGTACTTATGACATTGACAGTTATTTAGATAAGGATGAAAGTGATAAAATTATTGACTTGAGAAGGAGCAAGAGACGTTGAATTTAAAATAATTTTGGTCTTGATATGTTAAAATACATATTAGAAGAGTATCATAAATCTTTTCAAAGAGCTATGTCACAATCTGACTCAAATATATGGAATAATGCCATAGATGATGAGATTAAATAAATTCTTAATAATTAAACATGGACTCGTGTTGATCTTTCTTCCAACACCAAACCTACTTGCTGCTAGTAGGTTTTAAGAAAGAAACTCAAAACTGATGGTACTGTTGATAAGTACAAAGCAAGATTAATAGCCCAATATTATAGTAAAAAAAAAGATATTGACTATTTTGAACCATTTTCTCCTATTACTAAGTTATAGAGGGTGTTTGGCTGAACTTATAAGCTTTTAAAAAATGTTTGGTAATTTTTTTTTAAAAGAGCTTATAAGATAAAAAAAAAACTGTAAGCTGTTAAATAAAAAATACCTCCACCCCAACTTATTTTCAAATTAAAATCTTATTTTAACAAACTTTTTTAATTTTAACAGTTTTAATTATAAAATTATCATTACTGACATCTTAAAAATTTTATGATCTTAATTTTAAAAAAAGATCTAGCATCTTATAAGTTCCAAAAATATCTTATAAGATGTAGGAGTTTATAGGATGTTTTAAATAAGCTTAGCCAAAAATTTGCACACACCAACGAGAAGGATATGCTATTAAAGGTGAGGAACATAAAGTATGTAAATTAAATATATAATTGGTTTCAAACAAATACCTAAACAATTGTATAAGAAATTCAAGCATAAAATTAGAAAATTTAGTTTTAAGAGCAGAATGCAGAAAATTATGTGTTTACTAAAGTTACTCTTAAGCATAAAATGCTTTTAACGAATGAGATGAAGTTGTCAAAAATTATTTTAATAACAAGTATAATGACATGTGTAATGAAACAGGAGTTATTTGAAACAAGCTTTTGGCATGAAGAATTTAGAGCTATTTTAGAGGTCAATGTTATCAAAAGAGATGAAACTTTTATATTATCTTTACATTGAAAAACTTCAATTACTTTGAGAAGACAAAAATAAGATATTTTTAATAAGATTAAATAAAACAAATATAATTTATGTATCTAAAATAGTAAAAAGTTAGAAAAACCCATATGGGATGAAAACCATAAATTTTTTGTTGAGATTTCAACGCTGACAGCAGCATGTAGAAATATTATTTATATTATCAAAACATAAAGCTCTTTATTACTGTGTTTTTAAGGAAAAAAATAAAGGTATTACTGTATCACAATTTGGTAAAAACTCATTTCAATGATGAAATCAATAAAAGTACAAGGAAACAAATTCAAAAGCCACAAATTTTCACCTTCGAAATGTATTCTTAAGATATGAATTATTTACCATTCTTATTATGATTTTAGATTTTTGAACCCACTTAAACCTGTTGTTTGCTAATAGCTCAGGGAAGATCATACTTTTTAGTTTTTAACAACACTACAAATTCTAAACTAAACGAGCCAGTTTAACGACCGGGGGTTGGCTTAGAATTTCAATTTGCTTCTTTCTTGATGGACTAATGAAATTTCTTGAATTAATTTTTCTAAGATTTGTAATCCTCGTTTGTATATTAAGATTCCTAATTATCATCAAACAATTTTAATTGAAAGAGATCTTTATGGAAGGAATTTTTTAGGGAGAATGACAAACACCCTTAAATAAGTTTTTATATTCAAAAGACTCATGAAAATATTTTTCAATCTAGAAAATCAATTTCATCAATTTTTCATTCGAAAACACCCAATTGTTAAACTGCAGCTAAGACACATTCACCCCAAAGAAGAGCACATGCAATAGTGTGTATATGATGATGTTTGCGTTCAACAATCCCATTTTATTAAGGTGTATTAACACAATTTCATTGGTATTACAAGAAAAAAAAAAGTTAGTTGGTATTTTATTAAATTATATTAGAAATATTCTTTCATTGAAAATTCCAAACCATTATTTACCTGATGGCTTTGACAGACACATGAAATTGGATTTTTTTTAAAAGTAACAAAGGATTTTGTGTTCCGGACTTATATTACATAAAAAAAAAAAATCATATATATTTTCTAAAATCAATTGTAAGAAAAAAAGAATGTGCTTCCAAAGTTGGAACTTTATGTTAACTTGAATTCATGATCGATAAAATAATAGGTGTAAGTCGTTTTCTAACAAACTACGTTAGCTCCTATCAGAAACACATTAATATTGAAATTGAAAGAAAAGGTAATTGGATTTGTTTGACCATGGGACTCACCATACAACTATTATTAAAAGAAATAGTATTTGAAAAAAGTAACAAAGAGAGAGCTAATTGCAGATAATGTGGTGGCGTGTGCCAAGGCACATGTGCTACGTATTGAAGACTAGTGTAGGATATCAATAAAGTGAGTTTGAAATGAATTTATCAAAATTTAAGATTCGAACCTGCTTCGCTCCGAACCCATCGGGTTAAGATTAAATTTGTTGAATTCGTTTTATAATTTTAAAAATATTAAAAAAATATTTTTAAAAAAATAATACCACTAAATATTTTAAAAAATATATTTTTTAAAATAAAATATTATATAAATACATATATATTAAAATAAAAAATAAATAAAAAATTAAAAGGGACGGGTTTAGGGAAAGTTTGAAAATTAAAAATTAAAATTTGCCCCATACCCGTTTATATTTTTTCAAACATATCTTAAGAGGAACGGGTCCAAATCCAACTCGAATTCATTGTCATCCCTATATTAGAGGTCGCGATGCCAACTTCTCCCAATCGTTGAGCTGCAAACCTAGGACCCGACACTCGTCGCCAGTTTCTCCGAGCCATGGTGTCAATGGTTTAGCTTACTCAAATGACGCGCCCAACAGAACTCGCCACACCATCCCATACTCCACTGTAATAGAGTCTCCAAAACACCTCTTCCATTCCAGAAATATCCATACGGGACTTACAATCGCTGTTGGTCCCTCCAACATATTTTAACACACACTACAAAAATAATGATTTTTAGTAAATGAAATTTTTATTGCTATACAACTAGTTAGTGACAGCATTAGAAATTATCACTACGTCATGACTATAAATACCATAATTAAATATTTTAGTCATGACTACCAAGCAAAATTCATTTTTAGTTTCATTAGATTCGTCGTTTCAATTTTGGTCCATAGTTACGAAATAGTTCCAAACTTCATCAAAACTGGTTCTTTCGTTAGAAAATTAACGGCATGCCGTTAGTTTTGTGAAGTTTTGATGGAAAATTAATTAGGAATTTAAAAAAATACAGAAAATAAAAAATTACAGAAAAATTGATTAAAAATTCTAAAAAAGGTAGTGGTAATTATTAAAAAATGACATAATTTTTTTTAAAAAGTACAATAAATTTATGAAAAAATTAACAAAATTTACATAAAGTTTATGACAAATTTACAGGAAATTATATGAAAAATCTAAAAAAACCTTAGAGATAATTTATGAAAAATACAAAAAACAATTAAGAAAAAATTTAAATATAAACACAACAAAATTATAAAACATTACAGGAAAATTATAGAGTTTTAGATATAAGAAATTTAAATATCCATTAATATTCTCTTAAAATTACATAAAATACATTAATATTTCACAAAATTTACAAATAAAGTCACAAAAGTATAGAAACTTACAAAATAATTACAAAAAATTTATTAGTATTCCGTTCAAATTGCTAATAAGTTTATTTTTAATTATTAAAAATTATTGCACATTTATTAAACTTAAAGTACTTTTATACCATAACTTTATTTTTTAAAATTACTTAAAAAATAATTTATTTTTAATTATAAAAACTACACACTATCTCTTCCTTAAAATTATTTGACTATTAGAAAGAAAAAAATTATATCTATTTTCTTTTATAACTATAATATAATTTAAAAATCACAAAAAATATTTGTGTTTTAAATTAAAAATAAATCTACTTGATCTATTGTTTTCCTTTTGAATTATTTCAACAAATGATCCATTTATAAAATTAAACAAATACCTCTTTTATTTGTAATTAATTTCACTAATAATATTTGATATTAAAAACTTGATTTGTTAAAAAAGAAATAATTATCTTTTAAATTATCTATAATTTAAATCTTGTAATTATAAGAATTTGCCCCAGTTACACTATCTTTTTCCTATATTTGTCCTCCTCCCTTTTTTTGAATTTTCACTCTGTTTTTACAGTTTTTTTTATTCATTTTTTCTTTTTTCTTATTTTTCTTCTTTTACCCTACCACCCCCCCACCCACTCAACGGGCCGCAAACCCACCCAATCCCAACACGAGTGGCGACGACGGAGACTCGGCACCCCAACACTACAGACCGAACCGCCAACGACCCAACACCCTGCGCCATCCCCACCCAAAAACGCGAGTCTACTTCTTCTTCTTCTTCTTCTTCCACGGCCGCCACCGCCCGTCTGCTTTCTCCTCTAAAGCCCACCGCACTTCTCACTCAAATCATCCGTCGCCCCTCCCCAACCCAAATCCGCCCGTCTCCCCCCAAACCCCACCGCCTGTATGCCTTCTCCTCCTCCTCCTCCTCCTCCTCTTCTTCTTCTTCGAACCCATTCTCCTCCTCTTCTCCTTCTTCTTATTCTTCTTACAACAGTGGGTGCGACTCTGGCTACGCAGCGGTAGTGCAGGAAGAACAAAGACAAAGGAAAAGACAAAAAAATGGAAAAGGAAGAAAAAAAGGGAAAAAAGAAAAGGAACAAAAAAAAAAAGGAGAAGAAAAGAAAATGGGAGGAAAATTCGCTGGATTTAACGTGACTCCCTGTCGTTGATTTTTAACAGAAAAGATGATTTTTGAGTACCAAAATTATAATTGGGACTAAAAATATCTAATATGGGGTAAAGTTGTAACGACCGCACAAAAATTGAATTTTGCTCCATGACTATTATAATTATCATTATTCCCAATCTTTTTAATTAAATATATTTCTTATCATTAAAATTCACTCTTTTAATCACATGCATTTTTTTGTCTTTAGAATCCGATGCCACGGTTAAATACAATTTTTGTGGCTAAAATCTAATATTTTAATTATAAAAATTATTCATAATTACAACTTACTATTAATGGTCACCAATTTGAGATCACTAATTGAAAATCCCCTCATCACTATAATTCAAAATTTGTCACAATAGGTAATTTCATATTAATATTTTTAAATAAAATTTTAATTAATAATGGTAATATATAATATTGTGACATCAATTATCATACCTATAATTCTACTTTAGTGATACAAGAGCAATTCAAATTAGTGACAACAAAAAATTTTTGTTATTTCTTTTATACCGGTATAAGTCATATGTTTATTTTGTGGCGTGCAACAAGTAGAAAAAATTAAATTCATCTCATTTCATCCAATAAAAATGCAATACTGGAAGAAGTTTCAAAACAAATATTTAAGATAAACAATAAATGAATTTAACTTTTACCCAATTTGAACAAACTAAAACGAGGGACTAAATGAAAACAAAAAACCTGTCGCCATGATTTAGTGCATGTTTGGGAACACTTTTAAAATGAAAGTCCATCTATAAAATGGACTTCTTAATATGGACTTTTTTAAAAAGTGCTTATAAATATTGTTAAGTGTTTGCTAAAAATGTATTTTAATGTCCATTTAGTAAAAATGTAAAAAAAGAAATTCAAAATCCACAATTTTATACTTCTCCAAAATAAACTTTTAGAAAAGTGACTTATTTTAAAAATTTATTTAAAAATAATTACCAAACACATAATTATTTTACAAATGGACTTTTATATCTAAAAGTCCATTTGAAATACCCTCTTAGTTTCCATTTAATATATCAATCTTCTTCAAAACCTTATTACTTTCAAACCTATAAAGAATGAAAATTAAATAAGCATATACTTTATTCAAAAAGCCAACAAGATAAAGAAAATAAATTAGAATATATGTATAGTAGCATTCATTATAAGAAACATATCTAGGACAAGCAAATAAAGTTATCATGAATTAAGCAATGATCTACCATAACTAAACATTATAGCCATTCCAAATTAAAAAAAAAACAAAAATGTAAATCTCACTTTACCCCATCTATTTTAATTACCCCATCTTGAGTATCACCTTACCCCTTATACTTTCAATTGTCTCACTTTACCCTATTATGTCTCACTTTACCCTATTGTGCTCTCATTATATTTTACTTTACCGTATTGTACTCTCATTGTATTTTATTTTAACTCTTTATACTATCAATTGTCTTACTTTACCCTATTGTACTCTCATTGTATTTCACTTTATTCTATTGTACTCTCATTGTATTTCACTTTATCCTATTGTACTCTCATTGTATTTTACTTTACCCCTTTATACTATCAATTGTCTTACTTTAACCTATTGTACTCTCATTGTATCTCATTTTACCATTTTATACTCTCAATTATCTCAATTTACCCCATTGTACTCTCATTGTATTTCACTTTACCCCTTTATACTCTCATTGTCTCATTTTACCCTCTTGTACTCTAAAAAAAATAACAAAATTACCCTTACTAATTATTTGTAGTAAAATTACTTTAATTTTTTTAAAAAAACTAATAGATTTATATTTATGTTCTAATAATTTTTTTTAATTTGATTAATTAATAGTTGACTTTAAATTTATTTAAGAATTTTTATTGTAATTAAATTTTAACAGTTAATTTTTAATTTAACATAGTTTCTATTAAATTATTATATAGCAGAATATTTTTTATCAGTTAATACACTTTACTTATGAATTTTCTACTCAATATAAATTCACAAAATATATAAAATATTTTTAAATAATATGTTACTAAATACATAAAACATTAGTAATATTTTTTTTTATTAATAGAATTATCATAAGTTCATATAAATTATGTTAAATTCAAAAGTAATTATTTTAATCAAGTAATACTAATAAAATTAATTAGTAAAATGATTATGATTTTTTTAAATAGAACATAGTATCTATTAAATTACGATAATTTGACTATTTATATGTTATATAATAGTATTAAATTATACCTATTTTTTTTAATTTAACATTATTTTTATGAAATTTTAATAATTCCACTAACAATGAGAGATTTATTACTAATATTTTATATATTTAACAAAATACTTTTTAGAAATATGTTATATATATTTATTATATTTATGATAAGTTGAAAATTTATAAGTAAAATGTATTAGTTAATAAAAAATATCATACAATATAGAAATTTGACAGAAACTGTATTTATAAAAATAGCTATTAAACTTTAAGAATAATAAAATTTAAAATAAATTTTATGTTAAGTGTTATTAATTAAGTTAAAAAATATTAAAATATAAATACAAATTTATTAATTTTATAATTTTTTAAAGTAATTTTACTATAAATAATTTGTAAGGGTAATTTGGTTAATTTTTTTAGAGTAGAAATGAGTAAAGTGAGACAATTAAGAGTACAATATAATAAAATGATACTCAACCAAAATAGAAGGTGACAAAATGAAATTTACCAAAAAAAAAAAATATTTACAAAATGAAAATAGGATCTTTATCCATCACAAAATAAATTCAATAGTTGCATTATAATAATGTTTGTTCATATACCTAATAAATATGTGCAACTTCTTATAATATCTTCCACTTGATTTGTCTCGTGATTTCTCTTTTTATTTTTATTCTCTTTTTTTGATTCTTTAATACTACAAGTCCTATAAGATTATGCTTAAGATAACCAATTTATATAATTACAATTACAATTTTAATTCAATAAAAAATTTCAAAATAAAATAACAAGAAAAAAAATACAATAGATAGATCATAAATATAAAAGTACTCACATTAGTTGGTGGAACCTGAATAAATTAACTCAAGCTTTCAATGATTGGACGAAGTTGATTGAATTGGAATTCTACAGACTCTAAACGTAAGCCCATTTCTTTGTTCTCTCTTTAGTGATTCCAAATATTCTCTATCTTCATCAACTTGCTTCCTTAGTTCTTCATTCTCTATTGCTAGTTACTCATTTATTGCTTCTCCTCTTTTAGAAGGTGGCTTCTAGCCATCTCCACCGTCAAGTAATCGACTAGATTTCACTTGCCCTAACATCTTTATGAAAGCTTCGTCTTCACTCATGGGATTCTGTCTATCTTCATTTTGCAATCTAATAATATGCTCGCTAAGAATTCATTTCAATATTTATGATGTGATAATCAATAGTATATAATCAACGAAAAACTTGCATAAACATCCTAGAGCTTGATCAACCCAATCTTTTTTCGTATTTGTATATTGAGTCTTTCTCCAGGTGAATATTCATGTTTGCTCTTTCCCAATTTCAAGATTATGCTGCCATTTAAATGTATAAAAATTATAAATAAATATCATATAATCACTACAAAAAAAAAAGAAAATTGCGACACAGATTTAACGACAAACACTTATTTTCGTCGCTAATAGTTTTATTAGCGACGAATCAATTAAAAGCCGTCACGAAATATGGTTAAAATGTTAGTGAAGAAATTAATTAAATCATCGCTAACATTAAATTTATATTTATTTTATTTTTCACAAATTTTAGCGATGATATGTAGTTGATATCGTCGGTAATATTATATAATTTTTTTTTAACAAATATGTTAGCGACAACACGAAATGATATTGTCGCTAAGTATCATTATTTGTTTAATTTTTAAAAATATGTTAGCGACGACATGGAAGTATTCGTCGCTAAAAATTATTTTAGCGACGACTTGGAAACATATCGTCACTAAGTGTCATTTTATTTTTAATTTTTAGAAATATGTTAACGATGAATTTGGAAGACATCATCACTAACTTATATATTAGCGACAATGTAACTTGGATTCGTCGTTAAGAATGCGGGTTTTATCTTCCCCTTTTCTTTTTTCTTCCCTAATTGAAAACCCTTTTTTTTTTCTCTCTCTCTCTCTCCCCGCCACCACCGCCGACTCGCGCACTAGCCGCTTGCCTACTCCATCGCCGTCGACCCACGCACCAGCTACCTGCTTCCGTCGCCTCCTCGTTGTTTCACTGCCTCCGCCGCCCCAGCCACTGCCATTGCCCCGCTGCGAGCAGCCAGTGCCACCACCCAAGGCACCAGCAGCCACCGCCACTGCCAGCGCCGCCGCCACAAGTAGTTGTCGTCTGGTATGTTCGATTAATATGTTAAGTTGATTCTTGATTTGAATTAATTATTATTTATAGATTCTGTAATTTCGATTTCCTTCAATAATTGTGATAAAATAATAAATAATTATGCATCATATCTATGAAAATTGGATCTTGATTCCTAATTGTATATGCCGTTTGTATGTAGTTTATTATTTGTTATTATAATGCCAACCTTTAAATTAATTTTATTAATATTTTTCAATAAATTTTACCACTCCCTAAATAACTCACTAAGATTTTTCAGTATCAAAACTGATAAAAAAAGGGTTCTATATTATCCTAATCTAAATCAATCTAAAAACGTAGACTATGATTACAATATGGAACTCTTTTTCTAAATTAACTATCTTTACAATTTTCAAATTAAAAAATCAATGAAATATCACAATTTAACCCATTAGATCTCATTTCAACTAGTTTGGGATTTAACTGCACAACATTGTCAGTACTAAGTATAATTGATTTTGATAATTTTTATTTATAATAGCAAATAAAAAATAGTTAGATTTGTATTGTTATGGTAATAAACTATAAATATATTTAGATAGTGTTTGGTTAACTTTATAAACTCTTGCATCTTATAAGATATTTTTTGAGCTTATAAAATGTTATGTCTTATTTTAAAAATAAATTAGTGAATTGTTTGGAAAAAATAATATCTAGTAATGGTAAATTTGTAATTAAAATTAACAAAATTAAAATAATTTATTAAAATAAGATCTTATTTTAAAAATAATTTAGGGGTCGGACTGGTTTAATGAAAATTGATTATATTTTCTTAGTTTTATTTTTGTATATACATTCACAAACCTTAGACCCCGTTTGAAATTTAGCATCAAACAATTTTAAAATCTTGAATGACTTTAAAATTTGATATTAAATTCTTAATTATCCAGTTTGGACAGTTTGAGTACGTGTACTTAATTGTGGTTCTATTAGTATGCTATTTGTCTCGTATACGTAATTAACTATTTTGCTTCGTATTTTTCTTTGTTCTTCGGGTACATTGTAATATGTGTACTTGAAGAACTATGGGGAGATACTGTCAAAATTTTTACGTGCATGAAACAAAGTGGTCATACTTATAAAACCACAAATAAGTGTACGTTCTTAAATGAGATAGAGCCCTTACCAAAGAGTGGAAGAAGAAGTGGGAGCAATGCATGCCATTAATGAACATGAATGCTTTCAAATCAATTATCTAATTACTATCATTAATAGGTCGTATGATTATAGATCGAAATTGGATAATGAATCAGAATCGAATGGCTCTAGAATACATAAATAGTTTAAATAATTTTTTGGACGTAGCAAAGAATTATATGTCAACCTTTGGGTTATCAAAAATTCGTTGTCCTTATCGAAGGTGTGGAAATTTATATCAATTCAATTTGGATTATGTTCGATGACATCTTTATAGATGGGGGATTTCTAAGTTATACAAAGTGTGAACTTTTCATGAAGAAGTGACTACACCAATTGTTGATATGGATCCCGTTAATGAAGTTGATTATGTTAGTGACGATGAAGAAGATAACACTTTTTTTGACATGTTAAATGACTTAAGGGATGCCGAAGTTGTTGGTAATGGTGGGGTTCAACAGGGGGATAACAACAAGAACATGCTTGCAGGGGAGTTAGGAGGAAGTTATATGTCAATGTTTGAAAAAGCACAACGAGAGTTATATTCAAGCTGTACTAATTTTTCTGCATTTGGCTTAAATTAATGCACGTAAAGGTTTTGAATGGTTGGAGCAATAAGTCGTGTGATATGGTTCACTTAGCAGTTTATTTATCTCGCGAGGCCATATTAGGTAGACCGATTTCATCACGGTGGATGTATCATTTTGAACGATATTTGGGAACACTTAAGAAGTATGTTCGCAATAAGGCAAGACCCAAGGAATCTATTGCAGAGGGATATACTGTGAATGAAGCATTAACTTTCACATCTTTGTATATGGGTTAAATTGAAACAAGATTTACTAGAGTGGAACATAACAAAGATATCAATCAATCTATTTCATGCACCTTAAATGTTTTCAATCAACAAGTAAGAGTGATGGGCAGTCAGCAAAATCATAAATGACCATTTACTTTATGTAAGAAAGCACATTGGTATGTTCTCAATAAATACAAAGAAGTCGACCGATATACAAAGTAAGTTTTCAAATTAGTTTCTATTTTATTTTCTCGTAATTTTTATTACACGTTATAATACTTGTATATATATATATATTGTGCATTGAACATTTGCAAATTCTTTCGGTCAGATTTCATTCAAACAACAGTCTACAGTGTCATGAGGTAGAATTTCCACTGTGGTTTAGAGACAAAATAATTAGGTTAAGAACTTTGAAATATCCTAAGGCCATAAATGAGCTATACTCTCTAGCATTAGGACATGATGTTGAAGTTAGACTATATGATGCTTGTATTATTAATGGTGTTCCGTACCATACAATTTCTCGTGATACTCGTCGAACTACTCAAAATAGTGGGGTTAGTGTACCATTATCCAATGATGGGGAAAATTAGGATTTTTTTGGAGTTTTGAAGAATGTTGTAATACTGTTTCACGCATCAAGATATAAGCACACTTATTCTGGTGTGATTGGTTTCAATGTAACCCAAAAAAAAATCATTCGTGCAAGAGTTTGGTCTTATATGTATTGATACGTCTAAAATATGGTACGAGGATGACCTCTTCATTTTGGCAACTCAAGCTAGACAAGTTTATTACTTGGATGATATAAAACGTAAAGGATCTTGGAAAGTTATGCAAAAGGTTCAACATCGAGAAATATATAAAGTGACCAAAAAAGAAGATGATAATAGCGATGAACTTGAACCGCAAAACAGTTCTAACAATGAGCCTAATCAGAAAATTTTATTAGATGAGATAAGGTTAATAGTTCGTGATAATTTAGAAATTCCACATCTTTGCAGAGTAAACATTCAATCTCAATATGTAGAATTATTGGATACACAATCAGGGTTCTGAGAGGACATGTATAATTTTATTAATGATGAAGACGAAGACACTGAATTAGAGAGTAATGGAAAAGAGCAAACATTTCTATCTGATGATGATACTGACTAATTTCATGGTATCAACTATTAACTTTTATTTTACTTCAATTTGTTAAGCATTTTTTACTTATGTAGCTCCATTGAACAATATATTAGTCGTCTCATTTAATGTCTGGTACTTATATCTTTTGATTGAGTTTAATAAATGAATTTTATTTTTTCTAGACACTCGCTAGCAGTTGTTGTACCATTTGATTTGTCTCTTACTACAGTCGGACGGTAATTTTTTTAAATAGCTTAAATAAAAATTGTATTAATTGTTATTTGTCTAACCAGAAGTTTGTCTTTTGTAGGTATGCCTCCTAAACGAATTGAAGATCAACCCGTTATTGATCCAGCTTCCACAGAGATGCATATGGAGGATACATCTGATGGTTTGTTTCACTTTATAAATCTTTCTTATTATTTTTGTTATATAATAATTATGTTGAACAAATATCTAATACTTTTGTTAATATTTTGTAGCTCCTACACAAAAGAAACGTAGAGAGGCACGAGCATGACATGGAGATCGGCTCAGACGCCAATTAGAATCTAGGAGAAAGATCACCCTCACATTTCACAAGTGTCATGATCGTCCTATAGGGACAAATGCGGTATCTTTTATGACCGAGCTCAGTGTTGCGGTGAAGAAGTTTGCACTGCTCTAAGTGACTGATTGAAGAAAGATTATAGAGGAGTAGAAGTGGCCTATTTTTGATCGGTTATCTGTTAGTATAAATATTCAAATTTTATTTATCAGTTTAAGTTCTATTTTATATGTTAAATATTGAATAATCTTTTGTTTATTTTTTTTGTATGATATATTTACTGTACACTTTGGTACAGAATCAGAGTCGGTTAAGAATGAGGCCGATAAACTGATGAGTGCCCGATACTGCGACCACCGTCAGAAGATACACAAATATTACAAGAGTCTCATGTACCTATCTTGGGATGATCGATTAAAACAAATAGCCAATGATTTGTGTGACACTTCGACGGATTGGGAGTATTTGTGCAGATTGTTCGAGTCTAGTGAATTAAGGTAATTGTATTTCACCTTGTTTTAGATAAAATGGTGACTAAATGAGGTACTATGTATTACACTTGCTCACTTATTTGCTATCACTATCTTGTTCATATTTACTATTTCTTATTTCTTTACTTAGATTTATTTATCTAGTATCAACATGAAGAACTCATTTAGTTATGTAACTTAGTTAAATCTTATATTTAGTATTAATTAACTTTTTTCATTACAAATTAACCTTTTTTTTGCAGAGACGTTTAGAAATCGTGCTAAGTTACCATACAATCATCGTGGAGGTTTAAAGTCTTTTCTGCAATATGGTTACGACGGTGTAAGTGTAAACTATTTAGTTAAGCGTTAACTTATTATTTGATTCATCTTTAATGTAATGAAATATTATTTGTAGGCCGATGGATCTAGCAAAAAAGGATATGATCGCCGTCTTTAATAAAACATATTATAGCTCAATGAAAAGGTGGATAGGAGAGAGAGCTGAAAGTGCATATGTAAGTATTGAATACATTTAGTTGTTTTATATAATATTTTTAACTATATATTTAAGTTTTTAACATATTTATTAATTTTAGGATGAGATAGTACGACTTCGAGAGGAGTACCGACAGACACAGACTCAGATTCAGATTGAGACAAATACCGAGGATGACGCTCTCGATGACGCTCTCCATCTGGATAACATATAGATTGCAGATAGAGTATATGATCTAGTCCTCGGTACATGTTCAGGGTACATATATGGGCTTGGAAATAGGTCTAAACCTCTCAGATCTACTTATTCTGATGAATACCAATGCACAACTTAGGGATCAGTTGGAGTCCACACAGAATGAGCTGCAGAGCACCAGGAATGAATTACAAGCAATGAAAGTCGATCATTATGTGATGATACAAGCTTTTAAGAGGATAACTCCAGGTCTACTACAGTTGCTTGTCTAGCAGCCTCCATTCTTCTCACCTCCACCACCTCCACCTTCACCTCCACAGTTATAGTGTAGTTTAAGTACATAAGATTGTATTTTATTATATTTTGTTAAATGTGTATATTAAATATTTTATTGTATAGATGTTTAATGTGTTGTTTTATTGAGTTTAATTTGTTGAATTTTAATGGTTGTTAGAAATTTAATGGTTGTGGTTGTGGTTGTGGTTGTGGTTGTGAGAATTGTGATTGGGGTTGTGATTGTTACAGGTTAAAAAAATAGGTTGCAAAACTACGGGGAAATAATTGAAATAATAAAATAAATATAAAAAAATATTGAACATTAGCGACGAAATTAAGATATTTCGTCGCTAAAAGACAATCACATTGGCCATGAATTTCTTATTTTTGTCACTAACTTAGCGACGAAAATTATTATCTTAACCGCAAAAAAGATCGTCGCTAACTTAACGATGAAATACTTACAGTTTCGTCACTAAGTGTTGGAGCGACGCTCTTATTACGATAATATTACCAACGAATATTTTTCGTCGCTAATATTACTTGGCGATGAATTGTTGATTATTAGCGACGAAATATTTCGTTGTTAAAAATAGTATTTGCTGTAGTGAATGTTACAACATAGAAGTATCAAAATCACTTACATCTTCATAATAATATTATGCTACATCTTCAACTTATTCCGATTTTGTTTGTTTCGGTCACTAACTTTCTGTATATGTAGTGACTAAGATAAGCATTAATGTGATGTTTAGTTGAAATAAATTCTGCATGGGGTAATTGATGCAATGTTTACCGCCAAGGACATTGAAGGGATAAAACCACAACAAAAAGTTTATATATTGTGCAAATTCAAGGTCCTAACCTGAATTGAATTACAAGTCATGCACAATAGGCAAATCTCTGAACTTTTTAGTTTTTACAATTAATTTCATCAATTTATAATTAAACACTCACTTTGGCTAATGTGATTAGTAATAAATGGCAACTGTATCAGAGGCTTCAAGCAATCCCCTAATATGGTACAATAATATATGTGGGGCATTACAAGGTACTTATCAATGAATCTGCAAATTATCATGCATGGAATAACAAAGTATCTTAAGCTTGCCGCTTCAGCACATCTTTTAGACGGTGCATCCAAATCATTTCAAACTTAGGTTAGAAAGAAACTTTAATTATAGAATTGGATACATATTTTTCCTCGATCTTAAGGTAATGCAACTTGTGTCAATGACCCCTATTTTGGTGTATTGGAAGCATTAGAAAACAACAAAATGTTATAAACCTATTGCTTGATATGTTTACAAGATCAAGTATTGTTCAAATGGTACCATTGAACATCACAAAGCCCGTCCTATAACCAAGGGTTATACTCAAGTTGAGGATATTAACTATTATTAGACATTTTTACACACTGTCAAGCTTACTAATCTTTGATGTGCTCTTACTGTTGCAGCTACTTGCAATTGGTAGCTTGATATCAAAATGCCTTTCTCCATGTAGATTTGCACAAAGTAGTCTAGATAGAACCCCCTCCCCGTCTTCACCCACAGGAGGAGAACCTTGTATGTTGGCTCAATAAGTCTTTTTATGGCCTCAAACAAGTATCAAGAAACAAATTTTCTACCTTTTTAATATACTATTTAGAAAGCCAGCTACCTATAATCAAATGCCAACTGTTCATTTTTCACCAAAGTTCAAGGTACTTTTTTCACTTTAGTTCTCATTTATGTTAATGATATACTTGTTACACACAGTGATCTTCATGAAATGGAATGACTCAAATAGTTCCTTCTCAAGCACTTTCCCATGAAATATCTTGACAACTTGAAAAGGGGCATTGAGTTTTCTCGATCCAAAAAATGATTTTTTATGTCTTAAAAGAAATATGCACTAGGCATCCCAGAAGATACAAGCCTTCTTGGTGCAAGACCTATAATTTTCCAATGGAGCAGAATTTGATGCTTACTCCCACAAATGGTTTAGTCTGAATGATCCGACCAAATATAGAAGATTAGGCTAATCTATTTTACTATCACAAGACCTGACATAGTGTACTATGTTTGCACTCTAAGCCAATTCATGCATGAGCCCAGAAAGCCACGTTGGGGTGCTCCTTCACGGTTCTTAGATATGTCAAGGGTATACTTGGTCAAGGCTTCTTGTTCCCTTCCACAAACAGTCTTGCACTCGTACCATTTTGTGATCTAGATTGAGCAGGTTGTAATTTTACAAGATTAGTTATGAGGTAATGTATTGTTTATTTATTTTTTTGGAGATTCCTCATTTTATAAAATCCAAGAAGCAAGCACATGTTTAGATTGTCAATGATTTTGTAAAGATAGTTAATTGATGTTATTTTTTTATATAAAAGATTATATAGACGTATGCAGATCATTGAGATTGAATAGGAAATATATAGGCAGATTTCTAGGGAACTAATTGAGGATTCTAATCCTATTTATCATTGTATTTCACCAGCCTATTACGAAGAACACAAATACCAATTTATCATATTTGTTTTTGTGGAATCAGAGCCGATCAAGGTTCTGAAAAACTTTGCAATCTAAGCCCATAAATTCATCCCAAGATTATAATTCATAAAATCACAAATACCCATAATAAAAAATCAAACCAGATTTCAAAACAAATAGTAGACCTCGAAGTAGCCACTTGGAGGCCATTAATGATTCGCAACCGCCATCTTGTTGTCACGCCCGCCGTCGAAAAAAAAAAAGGAGAATGAGTGAACACACTGAATCATCTGGAACCAAATCTATTATAATTCTTGTTCAGTCAGAGGGTGCCTTTAATGCCAACATTCAACTTACCGAAACAAATTATGATATGTGGTCTCAATTGATGGAGATGCATATTGCTGAACTAGAAAAAATTCCCTACATTATGGGCAAATCTGCTCCACTTGTTGTGTCGAATACGGGATATAAAAAATAGTATGCTGAAAATCAGAATGTGAAACATTGGCTTCTGATGTCCATGACTCCTAACATCATGAAGCGCTATCTTCGTATACCCACTGCTCGTGAAATTTGGAGTACTCTATCCAAAGCCTTTTATGATGGTAATGATGAGATGCATGTCTACTCTTTGCATCAGAAAGCCTTCTCAGCCAAATAAGGTGCCAAATCACTCTCAGTATACTATGGAGAGTTAACATAAATATTTTAGGAACTCGATCATCGTGATAAAGTGGTCAAGAATGATCTTGATGATGTTACAGCATATCGGCAGTCCATCGAGCGAACCCAAGTACACATATTTCTTGCTGGATTACATCGTGAGCCACTCCTAAGTTTGAAAAAGTGTTATTACTTAGTTTGTCATGAGGCCATATGATCTACTACTTTGAATGAAGACATTGGGGAACTTGAAGCTTTTGTTATGCTTTCTTGCCATCGACCCAGTTAGACGTCCCAAGACCGGCCCAAAGCCACCAATCCGAAGAATTCCAATAGTTCAGACAAACCTATATAAAAATGCACTCACTGCAATCAAACAGGTCATTCAAAAAGTCATTGTTTTGAACTTGTTAGGTATCTAGATTGGTGATACCGAATAAGAAATCAGAATTCCAAGCATTCTTCCACTGCTGCAGTTGCTCAAACAAAGAAAGACGATGTCCCTCCAACATCATCAGCATTGCTAACCACTACAAACAGTGGAGGTAAGGTCTTCACCACTTCTACACCTGTTTTGAATAGTGCATGGATAATTGATTCTAGCGCTACTAATCATATGACATCTGATGTTAGACAAGTTACAAATCTTAACCCATCATCCCAAAATTGTGTCTCCATGGCCAACGGTAATACCACCCCAATTATTGGGGAAAGGTCATCACACCTTACTAATACTTTTCACCTTGATTCTGTGTTAGTTGTTCCCTCCTTAAATTATAACATTTTATCAGTCTCTCAAATCACTACTTCTTTATCTTGTGTTGTTATTTTTTAGCCTGATCATTGTGTGTTTAAGGACATTCAGACTTGACAAACGATTGGTTATGGTATTAAGATAGGGAAGCTATATTACTTGGACTTAAAGTTAGAGACTTCTAGTAGATTACAATAGGTTTTAGTAGTAGAGAGCACTAGTTCACCAAAAAAAATAGTTGAGATCTTGCTCTGGCATCGACATTTGGGATATGCCTCATTTGGTAATTTAAAAAAATTATTTTCAAGTTTGTTTACGAATTTAGATATTTCTATTTTCAAATATGATGTGTGCGAACTTGTAAAAAGCCATTGTGCCTCATTTTTTTTTATTTTAAATAAAAGTCTTGTTTCTTTTATGGTTATTCACTTTGATATTTGGGGACCATCCAAAGTCCTACGTTGGAAGGGTCACATTGGTTTGTTACCTTTATTTATGATTGTACTAGAATGACTTGGTTGTATTTGATTAAATCTAAATCAGAAGTTAACTTGCTATTTTAGAAGTTTTATAATACCATTCATACACAATACAATACCTGAATACAAGTGTTACATAGTGATAATGGTGAGGAATATCATAGTTCTAAACTTCAGAAATTTTTAGACGTTCATGGCTCAATCCATCAAACTAGTTGTTCAAATACAACTCAATAGAATGGTGTGGCCGAACGTAAAAATAGACACTTATTGGAGGTCATTCGCGCTTCCCTCATTAAGGCTCACATGCCCTTATGTTACTAGGGAGAAACTCTTCTCTTTGTAGCATATCTCATCAATCATGTTCCATCTCGTTCTATCAACTTCAAAACACCCTTTCAAACTCTTACAGAAGCTGTTATTTCTCCAACAGTCCCAAACCTCCCTCCTCATATCTTCGGATGTGTTGCCTATGTTCATCTCTCCAAACACCAACGTAGAGTGTTAATGCCTCGAGCCTTACAATGTGTTTTTGTTGACTATGTTATTCATAAAAAAGGACACAGATGCTATAATCCCTTTACTAAACTCATATTTATCACTATGGATGTTGTCTTTCATGAAGATGCAATATATTTCTCCAAGTTTGACTTTTAGGTGGAGTATCTTGAGAAAATTCAAACTCTTATAAACAACCTTGAGGAAGATGTTATCAAATTATAAGTGATTTGGATCTTAGTGGTCAAAACTTGGATATAAGTCGTGATACCCTACACAACGACATAATAAGCGTAGAAATGGATGAGTTGGAGTCTAGTGGTCAAACCTTGAATCAAAGTGAAAATGAGCACCCAGAAAGCTATGAAATCTCTAAAATCGAGTTCGAGTCTCTCCCAATTGATACATCAAACCAATAGTTGTCGGAGGATATTCCTTATATAGTGCCTAAGTCATCTAGGAGACTATTACCACAACATCTCACCAGAGGTATTCCAAAATCTATATATGAACCTTAATTGTCTAGTAAAGTAAGGTATCCCATGAACTATTATATGTCTACACATCACTTGTCACAAACAAATTAGTCATTTGTCAATCAATTATCTACTGTATCTATACCTAACAGTGTGCAAGAAGCCTTAGCTGATCCAAGATGGAAAGTTGTGATGAATGAAGAGATGGCCTTCTTACAGAAGAACCAAACTTGGGAGCTCGTTGATCGTCCCACAGAAAAACATCCAGTTAGGTGTCGATGGATCTTTACTGTGAAATATGAAGCTGACAGAACGATCAAATATTTTAAGGCAAGATTAGTGGCAAAAAGATACACTTAAACTTATGAAATCGACTACACTGAGATGTTTGCACCTATATAGCTAAAATCCACATTGTCCGAGACTTTTATCCTTGGCTGTAAATTTTAACTGGCTGTTACAACAATTTGATGTGAAGAATGCATACCTACATGCTGAACTCTTTGAAGAAGTCTATATAGATCTCCCACCAGGTTGCATGGTAATAGAAAGACAAAAACAGAAGGTGTGCAAGTTGAAGAAATTACTATATGGATTAACACAGTCCATTAGAGCATAATTTGGATGATTTACAAAATTTATAACAACCTTTGGTTACAAACAAAACAATTCAGATCACATATTATTTTTAAAAAAACAACACGAGAAAATTACTGCACTTATTGTATATATGGATGACATGATCGTCACAGGCAACGTCTCATAAGAAATAAAAGATTTGACAGAGTATTTGTCTAAGGAATTTGAAATGAAAGACTTGGGCCCCTTAAAATACTTTTTGGGAATTGAAGTATCTCAATCAAGTAAAGGAATCTTCCTATTTCAAATAAAGTATGTCTTAGATCTTTTTCATGAAACTGGTATGTCAGCCTGCCAACCGGTTGACACTCCAATGGAAGAGGGCCTGAAGTTATGTATTAAAACAAACTAGGTATCGGTGGACAATGGAAGATACCAGAGACTCGTTGGAAGACTAATGTACTTAGCTCACACAAGACCAGATATCGCTTATGCTCTGAGCATTATTAGTCAGTTCATGCATAATCCCGATGAACAACATACGAATGCAGTCATACGCATTTCAACGTATCTAAAATCTCCTCTAAGAAAGGAAATTCTATTCTATAAAAATACAAATAAGCAAAATATTGAGGTATATACAGATGTTGACTGGGCCGGAGCAGTTGATGACAGAAGGTCAACTTCGGGATACTTTACCTTTGTAGGTGGGAACTTGGTTACATGTAGGAGCAAGTACCAAATGTGGGTGAAAGATCTAGTGCAGAAGCTGAGTACAGAGGAATGGCCTTTGGAATTTGTGAAGCACTATGGTTGAAATTTCTCTACAGGACTTCGGTTATTCCCTAAAGCAACCAATTCAGGTATACTGTGACAACAAAGCAGCATGTGATATAGCCTATAATCCAGTGCAACACGATCGCACAAAGCATGTCGAGGTAGATAGATTCTTTATTAAGGTGAAACTAGATGAAAAAGTTGTGGAATTACCAAAGATTCGGTCAGAAGATCAGTTAGCTGATATCCTTACCAAATGGGTATCCAATCGAGTATTCTCAAAGTTCTTTGACAAGTTAGGCATGTGTGACATCTATATACCAACTTGAAGGGGAGTGTTGAGATTGACAACAATTTTGTAAAGATAGTCAATTGATGTTATTTCCTTATATAGAAGATTGTATTGATGTGTACAGATCATTGAGATTGAATATAAGATAATATATACAGATTTTTAAGAACTAATTGAGGATTCTAATCCTATTTATCATTATATTTTATCAGCCGATTACGAAAAACACAAATACCAATTTATTATATTTGTTTTCAGCACATGTCTCAATATCGTCTATAGAGGTGGATTATCGAGCTATGGCAACATGCACTTGCTTGGAGTTTACTTGGTTACACTACATCTTACAAGACTTGAGAGTTACACAGCCATCTCCCACACCTTTGTTCTGTGACAATCAGGCAACACTTTACAGTGTAGCCAATCTTGTATTACATGAGCGGGACAAAACATATTAAAATGGATTGCCATATAGTTCGAGAAAAATTGCAAGCGGGATAGATTAGTCCTTTGAACATGCCTAGTCACTTATAGTTAGCGGGCGTGTTCACAAAAGCTTAGGGAAAGGATCGATTCGTTATATTTCGTAGTAAGTTGGGACTTCACGATGTTCACTCTCCAACATGATGGAGAGTATTAAAAGATTGCTTTATATATAGTTTTCTCTGTTGAGATTATTGAATATTTGTATTTATTTAATTTTCTTTTCTCAATTTAGGCAATATGCTTTTACTATAGGATCCCTGTAAATTATGCAAATAATTAAGTGCTCTTTACTCATTTTCTTTGTATATATTTGGTTGTAATTCAAGGAATGATCATTGAAGAATCTCCATACACCAAACTCTCCTTTCAATATTTTCTCTTTTGAATTTTTCAATAAAAATCATATTCTCGACGAAGATATGTGTAATGCAACCCTGTGACTAACATTTGGGTGAGGAAATTTGGTACTTGGGCATTGAGTTTTGTTCTCTACAGTTGTGTATTTTTATATCATTTGGGTTAATAGTTTAGCAAAAACCAGTATTTGGGTAATCTAAAATTTCCCACAGCATAAGAACTTCCAATGATGACAAAAATTGCATTTTCATATCTTCAATTGGAGTTCACTGACTACTAAATTTAACTGAGAACATTAAAAATTGAGACTTGATTATTTATTCTTTGTCCCTAAGGTATTTTAAAAGATAAGAAGAATATTGTAATAGCCACTTTTCTATTATTTAGAAACTTAGTTAGTTAGGTAAGGGATGAGATAAATTTATTACAAAATTTTGCTAAAAGTTATGGTAAGAAAGTTAAGAACTCAAAGACATATGAGTACAGTAAGAATATAAATGAATTGTATGAGAGCAAAAATAATGATTTATTTTTACAATAATTTTATACTTTTCGTACTGGAAAAATAGCATTTTTTTCCTCAGAATATAAAGGGCTAACAAGTTTGGTACCATACTTTCAAAAATAGTTAAATTTGGCCTCATATATCAGCCTCCCCTTACATTTATAATTGCACCATTAACTTTTGGATAGGAAAAATTAAATTATTGTTCCATTAAAGTTAGGGTTTAAAGATGAAAAGAATTCATTTCAGAGTACAAGTATTATACATAATTATAAAGTTACTACTAATATTAATTTTCTATTTTTTTAGTTTTTTTTTCAATTTCTCTCCCTTTTCTTTTTTCTGTCTTTTTCGTCTTTTTTTCTTCTTATGTCTTTTCTCTCCCTTTTTTTCTCCCATTTTTATTTTTCTTTTTTCTTCTTCCGACTCTTTTTTTTTTCCACTTTTTTTATTTTTCGGTTTTCTTCCTTTTTTTCTCTTCTTCTTTTCTTCCCACTTCTCCATTTTCTCACCTTTTCCTTTGTTCTTCTTCCATAATCTGTCAGCTTTTTTTTCTCTATTTTTCGTTTTCTCATTTTTTTCTTCATTTTCCTTTTTCTCCTTTCCTCTATTTTCCACATCAACCCTCCTAAAATATTTTAATAGTCTTATTTCGTGTTTATTTTCAATTTTTAATTTTAATACATTTTATAAAATTTAAACTTAAATTTTAAAATTATCATTTTGGAAAAGACAAAAAAAGTCTATATTCAAGAAACTCAGTTTTCAATAATATTTTTTAATTCTAAAAATCCAAATGTATAGTGCTTATGTTAATAAACTTAAACACTTAAAGGTTTAAAAATTGAGTTTATTGGACTCAAAAGTTTGCGAAATAATTTTTTTTTGCAAATTTGGAATGAATTTTATGCATAGAAAATTTTATTTTAATAATGTTTAAAATATTTTTTTATCAAATTTGCATATACCACTACATGTTCTATTGTATATTTTGAAATACACAAAAAAACTTAATCAACTTTTCAAATTCATATTATTCTTTTGTTACATCCTTAAAAATGATAAAATCTATTGTTTTGTCGTTGTTCTACAGGAGAGAGCTTGGACGGTTGTTGAAGATGGTGGATCGGTGTGCTGAGATAGAGGAGATGAGATAAATCTTGGAGAAAATAAGAAGAAAGATAAATAAAAAATGGGAAAAACAAGAAAAGGGGGATAGAAAAAAATAGAGAAAAAGGACAAAACAAAGGAAATTGGAGAGAAAGAAAAGGGGAAAAATGCACAAAGAATATAGAAGACAGAAGAAGAAAAGAGAAAAAATATTAAATGAGAAAAATGAAAATGGAGGAAGAAAAAAGAAAAAAAGGAAAAAGGAAAAATTTAGCAAAAGGATAGGGAGAAGAAAAGGAAAAAGGAAGAAAAAGGAAACGTAAGAAGAAAGAAAAGAAATGAAATTTTAAAAAAATGAGAAAAATATGAAAAGAGAGAAATTGAATATGGAGAAAAAAAAAAGAAGGAAATGGAAGAACAAAAAATAAAAATAGAAAACACAAAGAAAATGATTAAGGGGGAGAAATAGAGAGAAAAGAAAGAAAAAATAAGAAATAGAGGACATAAAAATAGTGAAATCCCATCATATTCAAATCTTATGTTGCACTGGTAAGGAGGCGAACCTAATATAGATATGAGTAGGGATGGCAATGTATTCATGTAGTGGGTTTGGATTTTATTTGGAAATGTATTAAAATCGCTCCATTGAGGGTGGGTTCGATACATTTAAACGTGTAATGCGGCAAGCAGCAGGTTTGGTTTTTTTCGAATTCAGCATTGTTCGGAACGGGTAACGGGTTCATTAAAATCCGCCCCAGACCCGCCATGTATATTAGTATATATATAAGGTAAGGGTTTTTTCATTTATTACATCGCCGCAACAACCTTTAGGTTTTTTCTATTTTTCTTACATTTAAACTCCACAACCATCATCGCTTGTCCTGCCGCCACCGACCTCCAGCCGCGCTCACCCTTTCATTGGCGCCGTCCTCTCACCGCCGCCCATCTAATTCTTAGTACACAAAAAGGCTCTCCAGCCCTCCTCGCCGGTGCCATTCACGAGTCATCAACGATAAGCCATCTAATTCGTGGTACTTCTTTCATTTGTTTCTTTTACTAGATTTAATTACGTAGAAATTAGTTTCGGAATAAATTTTCAGTTTGAAAAGGAAAACTATATCTTGATAAAACAAACAATATCTAATTTACAAAAAATATAATATATCTCTTTACGAAAAATAACAACAAAAAGGTTCTTCTCAATACGAGTCGGAATAAATTATTAATAAAATTAGAAATTTGGGTATATTGGTACATCTACGGGCTTAACTAGTTAGATCCATCGGGATTTGGGTTTAGGACAGGCTGGGGAGGGTTTTATATCAAAGTGAAACGGGACAGGGCGAGATAGGTCTTGGGTTTGTAGAAGTCTTGGTAGGGTGGGTCTCGGATCTGACCAAACCTTTTTTGGGCCCACCCCATTTCCTTCCTTAGATATGAGGACACAAAAATCATTAAAAGTATAGGACAAGCCACTAAAGTCGTTAAAAGTATAGGATAGGACACTATAAAAATAGGTTATGTCTATTAATCAAATATGTCTTAGAAGTATATATTTCTGTAAATCAAATATAGGCATGGCTTGGCTTTAAAAGTATCTATGCAATATAATCCAAATTGATCATTCCAAATAACTAAATCATGATTTGAAAATAAAAACCCTCATGATATGATTTTCTTTGGTTGACGAGGATTTATTCCTCTAAATAGTTAATCAAGTAAATGGATCATGCTTGCAACACGATCAACTGGTGAGGGGCGTCGTGATTTTTCATGTGAGAACCCTTCGACGATTAAATCAAAATTAAAATTTAAGAAAATCAAAGTGGAACTGAAAGTTGTAAAATAGATAATGATTTCCACCCCTATGTAGCGATATATATAGTTATTTAAAAAAATGTTAACTTGGAATGTGACAGGATGTATGCATTAATACGACCTCTTAAGTTTGTGGTTTTGGGCCTTTCGAAATAAACCTTTTAATTCTTTTTGGACTATACTATATGGCCTAACTCGTTATTGGGCCTAGCAACTATTTGGTCCATCACCTCTCAACTCCCCCATGAAAACGTTATAAAGTTCTAGCAAAACAAGAGTCCATTTCACTATATACAAAAATGCTGAAATATAATACGCGTATTGAAAATTTCCTTTTTTTATATTCTTTGTCTTGGTTTCTTGGAATCCTATCACATGGGAGAACATATATATACACTGCAGAACTCTACAAAGCCCCAAAAACCGCGCCTCCAACCAAAGCTCTACAAACCCTAAAACCAGGGCTCTGAAAATTAGCCGGGCATGGCAATAGAAGAGGATAGATCAAACATTCCAACTGATATCATACAAACTATCCTATCAAGATTATCAGTCAAGACTCTGGTTAGGTTCAGAACCGTTTCCAAGTCGTGGAATACTATGATCTCTGATCCTGGATTCGTCCGAATTCATCTCCAGCAATCTAAGTGTTCAAACTCGCAGAATCTCTTCCTACGGAAATACCCATTGCCTTCTCGTGAAGGATTCTCTTTGGTCAAATTGGAAGGTCGAAAATTTCAAACTGAAACAATATTGAATTGTCCTAATGGCTGGGATGCCGTGTTATGTTCCTGCGACTGCGTGCTGCTCGTAACCGACTTTTCGTACAGGACATATATGTTATGGAATCCATCCAGTCAGACGAAGACCATGTTTTGGTTCCCTTATAGGTTTTATGAATACCCGATGAAACATGGGATTTGTCATGATCCCACCATCGACGATTTCAAGGTGGTTATTGCTTCTGGGAAGTACTATGCAGTTTTTTCGTGTAAGAACAAGTCCTGGACGAAGAAGAAAGAATTTTCCTACAGTAGTGGAACAGGCACTGATTCAGGACTCTTTGTTGATGGAGCTATCTACTGGGTTTCGACCCACAAGAATGTTAGAGAAATAATATATTTTGATCCCAGAGATGACGAGTTCAAGATGTTGCAGAAGCCGAAACATGTAAAGGACAGCGACGAGTTTTTTTTGGTTTGTTTGAGAGGCTGCTTGTGTTTGTATTGCAAAACCGGAGATGAGACAATGGTTCAATTCTGGATGAAGGAAAAGGGCAGGGACATGAATTCTTGGAACGAGTTGATGACCATCGAGAATGTGCAGACGCCACTCTCGTTGTTTAAGCCGCTGTATTTCGTAGAAAATAAGATTCTAATACGTTTAGAAGGTGCAAGATTTCTGGTCTATAGCCCTTTTGAGAAGACGTTTGAAGAATTTGAAGAAAGTGATTTGTTAAACGTTCGATTGATTCCATGTCTGGGTAGTCTGTTCTTCCCCCTTAAGAACACCAGGCCCAAGAGGAAGCGAACTGTTTGTAGCCAGTTAAGTTGAGGCTCAATTCATGTCTCTCAGTAGAATTTATCAGCAGTTGATAGACTTAGGCAGATGTTTGATGCACTTCTTACCTAATTCTATTTACAGCTTAATTATATTCAACAGAAGATGCAGTTTCCATAATTATTCATAATCATTGTTTGAGTAGCAGCCAGTTTCTTGAACTTGCTTCTTGTTTTTATTACTACAATGAAAAATATTGTTTGTAGATTATGAGGGTGGAACTTGGATGGTTTTCTGAGGAATATTGTTGTCTTTCAACGATGAACATATTCTCATGGGTTCTCTAAAAACTGTGCTGATTATATCTCTCAGACGCTTTTTTCTTTTTTGTTTATATAGTACAATATTGGGAAGAGAATACTAATTCTCATGGATTTGACTCCTGTGTGCTGCAAATTCTCTCGATTTTCGTGTATTACAGATGAAAGACAAATCCTTAGGGCAACTCCGCGGCTGCTCCAGCAAATGTGCTCCAATGGCTGCGCCATCTCCGGCGCCATTTTTGGAGTCATTAACAGCATTTTTGAATCATGAACAATGCTACGCCGGACTTAACTGCCGCTATCTTCTCATCTTTTTTTTTTTTTTTCCTTTTTTCTTTTAATTTACTTATATATTTATTTAGTAGAATTTATAATTATTTGTTATGTTTAAAATATTTTTAAAATTCATATTTTATCCCAATTGTATATCAACAATTTTTTTTTAATTAATTATAATATTAATTAAACATAATTAAATGTAAAATTATAAATTGAATATGTAATTATATTAATATATTAATAAAATTATAAATAGATATTATATATAAAAAATATTGTAAATGGAATATTCAGAAAATATTTTTAGTAAAATTTGAAATAGATGGGTTGGAGATAAAATTTAAATTTAATGTTAAAATTACACCATTGTAATGTAAAAATTACTCTAAATGGAGTTATGGATTGGAAGCGATTATCGATGAAAATTAGGCCATGTAGTGTGGATTCTTCCGAATGAATAATGGATGGAAATTGAGGGTAATATTTATACTACACTTGATATATAGATGAAAAACAAGTATTCCATTTTATAAAAAATAAAATATTTGAATGATGGATATATAGTAAATGTATGTACACCAAATGTAACATTTTCAACACTAAAATAGAATAGCATCTACAATACTGAAATGGAGAGAATATCTTATGCAGAAGAGTCTAATCCCTTTATGCCAGGAAAATACAACATCGAAATGGTGAGAATGTCTTATGCAGAAGAGTCTAATCCCTTTATGCCAGGAAAACTCAAGGTTGTTAGTAGTATTTTACTCCTATTTAAGAAGTATATATACAGGAGTTAACCTGAAATTTACATTGATTATTTTAGCTGCTTGAGATCAGCAGATTGGGTTATGTTTATCTATATATGTGAATGCCATAGTTAAAAACGGGACAGAAAAAATTTGATTTTTATTACGTACTAGTATATAATGAATTTTTGTTAATAATTATGATAAAAAAATCGGTCGAAAATGAATTTTATATGAATTAGTAAACGTAAGGGTAAAATATGCATATAAAAGAATTATTCAGGAGTAAAAATACGATTTATTTTAATATTAATTTTATATGAGTTATGTTTATAATTATTTTTAAATTATGTAAAAATTATTTAAATGTGTTTCGATATAATTTAATTTATAATTATGACATAACTTAAAGATAAATATTTAATAATAAGTAATATATTCATAAATAATTATGATTTTTATTC
This sequence comes from Paulownia fortunei, assembly GCA_019321725.1. Lineage (NCBI taxonomy): Eukaryota > Viridiplantae > Streptophyta > Magnoliopsida > Lamiales > Paulowniaceae > Paulownia > Paulownia fortunei. Next base: position 4,848,426 of record CM033115.1, read on the forward strand.
TTTATTTATGTAATATTTCATTAATAGTTATAAACAACTTTTAGATTAATTTAAATATTATAAATATTTATTAAAATAAAGTATTATTTTATCAAGTATTATACGAATAAATACAATACGTATACTGAATATTTCACTTCAAAAATATAAAATATTGTTCAACAATCCAAAATGTGTACAAAAAATAATACGTATACTATACAAGTTTTAACTAATAGATGTGAATATTTTATTTCAAAAATACATAATAATATTTGATAGTCCATAAACAAAAAATAATGTATGTGCTGTATAAGTATAATATGAATTTTAATTAAAAGATGTGAATCCTTCATGAGGAAAAGGGTGAATCTCTTCACATATAGAAATTGGGTTGAAATTCAAATTTTATCAGTAGAACAAAACTATATAGTACACAGCGACTCCAAATACAAAATTTCATCAAGGATGCCTTATCTAACCATAGAGAAATCCATGTTCCCATTCATGCCTACGCTGGACTGTGGGGACGAATTTAATATAAAATAGTAAATTTAAAAAATAATTAAACAAATACCGTGATTGGCGGAAGAATGAAAAAAATAATTGAAAGCGCGTTTCGCAATCGCGCTTTCACAGAAAGCGCAATCCTGGATTACGCTTCCTCATCAGAAGGCGCAACCTCAGGTTGCGCCTTCTGATTGCAGAACCCGTCGAGGTTGCGCCTTCTGATTGCAAAACCCGTCGGTTCCCTTCTTCCCCCTCCCTCTCCTTTCCTCTCCCCATTCCCCTCCCTCTCGCGTGCCCCTCCTCTCCATTCCACTATTATTAAAGCTCCACCTTCCCCCCTCCTCACTTCCTTCATTTTCCCACCAACCAACTTCCTCCATTCTCTCTTTCTCTCTCTTTTTCGGCCTCACTCGAGCTCTTTGTCGATTTTTTTTATAATTTTTTCATTCATTTTTCGGATTCTCCCATTCTCGTCTACTTTTGCTTTTTTCGGTAAGTAATATTGTTATTATTTTTTAAAATTTTTAATTAAAAAAAATTACTAATTAACATTTATATATTTTTGTTCAGGTTAGTACGCGATAAATTAAAATACGACGCAGATCATATTGTGCGTGTGACTTACAGGTATCTTATTTCAATTATAATATATATATATATATTAATTATTGTAATAATTGTGAAGTAAATGTATTATTATATTGAAAAAATAGATTTGATTATATTGAAATATTATTAAAATTATTTTTTATAATGATACATGCAAGTATATTTTTAATAGCATATTTTATATATGGAGAAGCTAATGTTTGCAAATTTTTTTTTTGTATATTATATTTGTTATTTGATTTGAAAATGTGAGTTAAAAATTATTGAACTATTTAGGAAATCTTTTTCACAACTATGATAATCTTAATTAAATATTATGTCTTTGAAATTATTATTTAAAATTAAAATATTAATGCTTTTTTTGATGTAGTTATGGCAAATAGAAACAACATTGATGTTTTGGTATACTTTGGCGGTCAAATTATACAAGATGCTAATTCAGTGACATATGATCGTCTTGTAATTGGAGCGAGGAGAATGTCTCGTAGGACAAGATTTTTTGAATTACTATTAAAAGTGTATCAGATTACGGGCGTTGATGATAAACAATTCTTATTGAAATTATTTGGTAAGTACTGTTGCGGTAATGTGTCACAACTAATATCAATAACGGATGACAAAGGATTGGAATTTTTCTTAGATCCGAGAAGAGAAAATCAATTTGTAGAATTTTATGTTGAGGCAGAACAAATTGTTCACAATATTGTGCCTGAAATACCAACAACCAATGAGTATTATCAGTATGCATCATTTTTAAGAGATGATAGTGTATTTGAAATGACTACAGTGACGCAAGTATGGCAAGTGTTGGCATCAATGAGTTTAATACAGGTGCTTCAAGCGCTGGTCAAGAGCATTTTGAAGATATAAATACAAAGCCATATAATGCATACACTGATGAATTATCCAACCCACTTGTCGACAGTTTAGGTGCTGAAGAATATATTAATTCCGAACCCGATGAAATTGCTGATGAATATGATGGTGATGATGGTGATGATGATGATGGTGATGGTGATGGGGTCGAAATTGATGATTTGAAAGAGATGTATGAGCAACATGATGAGGGTAACTCATCACAACATCAAGTGTTAGTTTATACCTCATTACCCTCAACAACAAATGAATATGACTCTAATCATACTATACCATTATTCACAACATATTACCCAGAAATAGTTGTTGATTCTATTAATATTCCAAATAGAGGAAAGTTTTATGACTCTAGTATTGGAGAGCTTGAAAAGGGTATGGTATTCAAAGACAAAAAAAATCTTCAAGCTTCAGTTAAAGATTACTCTGTACGAGTTGTTAGACGTGAGTATCGTGGTTGAGAGTACACCAAAATTATGGAAAGTGGAATCCAGCCATAGTACATCGACCACGTGATGTAATTGGGGGCTTCGAGCATCATTGAAAGCAAAGCTCGATTTATGGAAAATCACCAAGTGGGGAGGACCTCATACCTGTCTTATGAATTCAGTATCTGTGGATCATCGCAACCTATGTAAAAATATTATCACAAGGTTGCTTACTGGTATAGTTCAGTGTGACCCGACCTATGAGATTAAGTATGTCCAACAAAATGTGAAAGAGAAGTATCAGTATGAAATTTCATATCATAAGGCCTGGCACGGTTTGAAACGCGCAAGGAAAAATGTTTATGGCACTTGGGAGAGCTCAGTTAGAAAATTGCCTAAGTATTTGGGAGCTCTGCAAAAATGGAATCCAGGCACAATTGTAGAGTGGCATCACATTGACACCGAGTTCGCAGAAAAGAAAATATTAAAATATGTATTTTGGGCATTCAAGCCATGTATCGATGGGTTCCAAAATTGTAGTAAATTAATAAGTGTTGATAGAACACATCTTTACACAAAGTACAAACACAAGTTGTTGATTGCTGTAGGGATAGATGCAAATCAACAGGTTTTGCCTCTGGCTTTTGCAGTTGTTGATGAAGAAACATTTACATCTTGAAGATGGTTTTTGCATATGTTGTCTATGTATGTTGTCTGCGGGGTTGAGGGTGTCTGTTTGATATCTAACCGACATATGGCCTACTTGGAGCTGTTCAATACATACCTGATTTTACGCCACCTCGTGAGGTGCATCATTTTTGCTTAAGGCATGTGTCATCTAACTTCAACAAGCGGTTCAAGAGTATTGCATTAAGGAATTTGTGTTATACAGCTGGTTCACAATTGACAATCAGACAATTTGATAAGGTAATGGAAAAAATAAAGGCTCTTAACGATGATGCACATACATACTTAGAGAATATAGATAAATGTCAGCGGACTCTAGCTTATGATGGAGGATGGCGATGTAGCATTCTGACAACAAATATGTCAGAATGTATTAATGGAATGTTGAAAGGTGCACGACGGCTCCCAGTCACTGCTATTGTACAGATTACGTTCCATCGTACTATTAAATATTTTCTCGATCGACTATCCAAGGGTTGTCGAATGGTGGAGAATAACCAACCATAGCCTGATAATATATTACAAAGGTATGAGAGTTGGCAGAACCTATCTATAGAGCATATGGTACACATGTTTGATTACACAGATCAATCCGCGTCTGTCATAACACATCGACTAGGATCATCCAGGAGTTTTACACACGTCGTGAAACTGAGGTCAATGGAGTGTTCATGCGGTAATTGGAGTCAATTTGGAATACCTTGCTCGCATGCAATGCATACTTGTCGGCATTTTGGAGTTAATCCAGCAACACTCATAAAATCGTACTATAGCACTGCTTCTTATGTAGATACTTACAAATGGAAGTTTGAGCCTTTGCCAGATGAAGTTTATTGGGATGTGCCCCCATTCGAGTTGTGACATAATCCAGCGTTGCGGATTCAGAATCGTTGTGGACAAAATACTACTACTCGAATTCCTCACGAGATGGATTGGCCTCAGATACATGCTAGACAACAAGCACGAGTTAGGTAAAGGGTCAATGCAATAGAACGTAGAACAGCTTCGTCTTCCCAGCATAGATGATGTCATTACAGTTAGATTAGTATTTGCTTTTGTGCGGGAGTAATACTCCTTATTTGTATGAAATAATTTTGTAATGATGTTATATTTAACTGTTGTTAATGATGTATGTACAATTTCATGTTATATGTTAAAATTTGTGTTTAATTGTTGTTAACCATATAGTTAAATTTTATATTATATATAAACATTCATATGATGCTATTAAAAAAATTATCCCTGACACATAGTGTTATTCATTTGTAAACAGGATGGATATTATTTCTGTATATGGTTCACGGGATACAACAGTTTTATCCCGATAGGCTACTCACCGTTCAGAGAGTGTATTTGCTGGTGCGGTTGATAGGACACTTACAGTTATGTACGTAGGCGCACCATTTTGGAGTCTTCATGGTGGGGAGGGTGCATTGCATCCTCGTATAGTTCATATACTGTATGATATGGGATTCTATAGCGTCTACCGATGTGAACACTTTGATATGGACTTTCATTTGATTACTGCTCTAGTCGAGAGATGGCGACCTGAGACTCATACATTTTTTTTTTCATTGGTGAGGTGACTGTCACACTACAAGATGTTGCAGTTATTTGGAGTTTACTAGTAGATGGTCAGCCTGTTATTGGAGTTGATCCGAGAAGATAGCAGTGGCAGGATTATTGCTACCATTACTTAGGATTTCAACCCACTTCACAGCAATTTAGGGGTGGGCGTATATTATTGATTGCCTTGAGAGGTTATCTTGAGGCTAACCCAGTAATAGATGACACTCCCCACGATTAGTTGGAGCGATATGCACGCGGCTGTGCATTGATTCTACTCGATAGCATTATGTGTCCTGATTCATCAGGCAATGGAGTGTCGCTGCTATATCTACAGAGTATGGAGCAAATTAAGGATGTTGTTTATTTTATTTAGGGCAGTGCAGTACTGTCTTTCATGTATCGTGAGTTGTGTACTGCATCGGATAAAGACAAGAATGTTATTGGTGGTGTGATGGTGCTTCTACAGATAAACTTTATATAAGTATTGTTACTTTCTTATGTTATATCAATATGTTTGCCTTGTACTATAGATTAATATATATTTTTGCAAATATGGGCATGGTCTCGCATTACCACGTTGGTGCCAAGACGATTACGTTTGTGAATAAATATGGGCCCACTCATCGTGGCTAATGATCATAAGCTTCCACTTCCTCCATATGGTGCAAGGTATAGACCCATTTATTAACGCTAATGATAATGAGCTTATACTTCCACTATTATTATAGTGATTATTGTTTCATGATTATTATTTCATGATTGTTTTTATATACATATAGGTGGATGCAGTATTACAGCTTCACGCATACAGCGAGTCATTCAGTCAGGATTATTAGGGATATACTAGATAGGATGACTGATAGAGAGGTGAGTAGAATTTAAGACACTTGTTTAAATTTAATTTAATTTTTCTTTTCATATATGTACAAATAATTCAAATTTATGTATTTTATAATTGCAATTCATATGTGAGCCATATGATATGAGTTCACCGGATATTATGGTGTTGGGTCCAAGGTGTAATACGCTACTGTAGAGATCTCATTGTCCATTGATCAACTACGCTATCGTGGAGTTCCATCACCCAGAGCGGGTCATGCGCCAGTACATTCCACCAGATATACCAGCGTATGAGCATACTTTATATGATGTAAACCGCAGGGGACTTAGTGGAGAGGATTGGGCTCGATATCACCGGAAGTATGTGTCGCAATGGGCAAATAGACATCAGTTTATTATCATTAACCCTCCCATTACTGGGTCCGATAGTACTGAGCCTCGCTATATGGATTGGTACGATGGCATTACACGCCGTCTGATATCACCATCCCATTTGCCTATGGAGGAGGGGTACCAACCTTCACACATATCAGATTTGGAAGTTATGGTAAGATATTCATTAATAAAAAATTTGTAACGTGTATACATCATATTTATAATATTCTTTAATATTATTCTTTTTTTACACGTATTTTAGAGTATGGCGGTCGAGAGGATTAGACTCAGTGTTGATGGCGCGAACGAGCAAGATATACCTTCACTTATGCAGTTGAGGAGTGAAGTTATACACGCCATTGATGATCTCAAACGCCTACTTCATAGACAACGAGATGCTGTAAATATACCAGTGCCACCACCACAAGACACAGCCAGGAGGACGAGGAGATGTACTAGAGTAGTAGATGATGCGGGTCCCTCTACCTCGACACGAGGTGCATTTACTAGCCATACTTATACATCTTACGACATTCCTCATCCACTTATGTCTAGTGTAGCAGATGAGGCAGGTCCATCCACCTCAATACATAGTGTATCACACGGTTTGGATAGCACCGCCGACTATTATGTGCCTCAACAAGCACAACCGGATGACTCATTCATTCCGTATTGGGGTATGCCACCATCTACGATGTCATTTTCTACACTAGTCAGTTCAGATTTAGACATGGCGCAAACACTGTTTGTTCAGCAGCATATAGGACACAATTCTGGACGTGGAGATTTTACTGTCTCGCCTATTGCATCCACATCTAGACAGCGACTATCATGATCGTGGAGAGTCGACCTCCATAACTTCATCAGACCAATCACATGATATTGCTGCTGCTTAGGGTGAACGTCGAGGTAGACGCCAACGCCAACGGGGATATGGAGGTGGCGAAATGGAATTTACCCTTGTAATAATCCATGTGGTAAACTTGATCAAGGGAGCGGATTTTGAAAACTAACTTCATTAATTATGTGGATAAATTATAAAAATTATTTTTAAAATTTAATTTAATTATAAATAAAATTTTAAAATTATGAAAATTACTTTTGAAATTTGCATTTATTTTACATTTTGCATTAATAGTAAATTGAAATAATGAAATTTTCCAAATCAGCTGTTAGTTGACCAATGGAAATGACTTATATTTTCAAAAATTGATGAGAAAATTCAAATTTGTCCCTACATTACTGTTCATAAAATATGTAGAAACAAAAATATCATTAAGATTATTTATAATATTTTGTAATGTAATTATTATAATTTTATATTCAATAAATATCACAATTTAAGTAATATTTTAATCTCTTTTGCATATTTTTTATAAATTTTTTGTCACAAATATTTATTTTATTGTTCAAATTTTTCTTTAATATATTTTCATGATTTCTATTTTTCACTAATATTTAAATATTAATAATTAGAGTACAGTTTAAGGTTTAAAATTTGCTCATATTATATATTATAAATAAATAAATTTAAATATTGATGAAATTTTATATTTAAAGACTAAAATATAATATTTAAATTCAAAATTAAAAAAAAACAAAAATTTTAAAATATTGATATATACATATCAAAATTATTTTTATTATTGGTAAAATAAAAAAAATTGTAAAATTACAAAAAAGGAGAATTGCAAAACATAATTTTGGTAATAAAATACTAAAACAATTTAGCTAATATATATTAATTATTTTTTAAATGGCAAAACATACAACATATATATATATATAAAAAAAAAAAAGTTGAATTGTTCATCTTCTTCCTAAACCAACCACCCACGTCCCCTACAACCCCCCTCCTCAATTCACCAGCCCCCATCCCCATCCCCCAACGCGCAGACAAACCCAGTCCTCCCCCACACAAATCCCCCTTTCCCCGCCAACCCAGTTCCTGTTGAATATTTAAACCCAATATGGGTATTTTTGTCATTCTATGTCTGTTCTAGTCATTTTGAAGTAGCTAGTTATTTTGACTGATTTTTTGAGCACACCAAGCTGCTGCAATCAGATATGGAGCAATTAAAATGACCACAAAAAATCTAGTTAAACATGAGGTAAAAAGGACTGCACTATCAGCTTTCTTTAGTGCTAAGTTTTCTACATTAGTTTGCCCATATATACACACATAAATGCAATGTATTTAGGGCTGATGTGTGCACAGAAAATAGATACAGAGAAGAAGAGAGGAAAACATATGTTGCTGTTGTAAGAGAAAGTGCCGAAGCACTGGGTGTAATTTCTTCCAACTTATTGAACATACAAGTGAGGTTTTTTGGTGGGTTAAATTGTTGATTTTCTTGCTGAAAACTGCAGTTTCATTACTCTGTTTTGGGTTGTTTGTTTGCTTGATAGTGTTTTTCAAAGCGCTGCTAAAATTGTTAAGTTGCATAGTTTATGTTTTCTGTTATTGGTGGTGTTATATTCAGCCATAATTTGTTAGTTTGGTTGAGTATGGTGTTAAAACATCCAATAGTCCCATCTTCCCCCGGCACAAAACCCTCCCTGTGTATATATATACATATATATGTGTACGCATGTATTTATAACATCCTATATGTATATGTTCCATGTATATACATACATATACACATATATAAATACAGATTTTTATGAGGAGAACTTTGAGCTTTGTTCATGGATCCCTTTATTTTGAATGCTTATGTTCAGGTAACAGTTTTGTTGCTTTCAACAAATATGCGACCTTTTTAGTGATTTTCCTTCTTTTTTTTTTTTTTTTTCGTTCATGGCTTTTCAGCTCTCTCTATTGCTCAAAGATTTTAAGTATTTTGTTTCTGGAAAAGGGTCTTGTTGAGGAAAACACAAGAAAAAGGGTTTGATACATTTTTGGTCAATGTACAATTCTGTGAAAGGTCCATTTTTTTATTTTTTCTGTGAATCCCCTTGTGCTGTGGGATGGTTTGAGGGATGGCTGCTATTTAAGCGGTCCAGCATCCTTTTTATTTTTTCTGTTTTTCCTTTTTCTTTTTTCTCTGGGGTAATTTGGGTTGTTTTTGGCTGCAGATGGTTTCTTGAGTCTCTAGCTTTTTATTCATATAATCTGTCGTAAGTTATCTGTTTTATCTTTTCTCGCTTTCTGCTCATTGACAAGGATACTAATTTGATTACTGTTTTATCTATCTTTTGTGTTGTTTTCTAGTCCTGTTTCTTGTTATATTTGTGCAAATCTCTTTATTTTTGACACAAGAAATACTGCAGCGTTCTCAAAGATTTTTCATCTGAATGCAAATATGAGAAAATAATGTAAAAAACCAGTGCCTATGCCATGTTAAACTTTTCCCTGGCTGCCTTAATCTACAGAACTGAAATGCCATAGTTATAAGCCTGATACCCACTCGTATATATCTGGTCTTTAATTAAAAAAATTGTGAATTTTGTTTCACTTCAGCTGAATTCTTTAACTGTGGGATTTATTCTGGCATTTTGTGGGGAAAATGAAGCGGCATTGGTTTGCGAACAATGACATTCCTGTCAATATACTATGCCGATTGTCTGCCAAAACATTGCACTGTTTGAAGTATGTCTCAAAGGAGTGGCTCAATCTTATCTCTGATCGCGCATTCATCAGCTTCCAGTTGAAAAGGAGAGAACCAGTGTCGGGGTTTTTCTTCCAGGAGGTATTCCAGTGGACAGATGATGAAGGTATTGAGTCTATTAGCTATATTCCAGTTGATGTGGAAAATGTCAAGGTGTGGCGCAATGTTTTGAATTTTCTCCCTGAAAGTGTTGTCATTCTGTCTTTAAACAATGGCCTGTTATGTTGTAGAAGTTGCTTCCCTACTTCCCAGCCTAGGATATATGTCTGCAACCCCTTGAACAAACAATGGACAAGTCTGCAATGGCCTAATATTTCCCAAAACAGCAGCACAGCCATGGCTTTTGACCCTTTTCAGAACCCCATTGATGTGTCCACAGATTTCAAACTAGTGTCAGTCAGTCATATTGAGACCGTAGTAGATAAATACTGTTTCTTCTTTGACATATATTCGTCAGAAACAGGATTGTGGAGAAGATCAAAAGAGTGTTGTATATGCAATCACAATCTCACTAAAAACAAAGGTGTTCTGGTGGAAGGGATTTTGTATTGGCTGACAGATGGCTACCAAATCCTCATGTTTGATCCTCAAAATGAGCTGTCTTGGTTAATTACGGCGCCTCTTCCTGCGACAGGATTCAGTAGCATCCCGGAAATGTGTATAGGGGACTCACACGGCAAGTTGTACTATGTGATCATCTCTGAACATGGACTCCAACTGTGGGTTCTAGAGGATCACTTTGCATCTCAGTGGGAGTTAAAGATTTCTATATCCTTAGATGAATTGGAGAACGAAAATTCAAATGCACTATATAAAATATCAGAGAAAGTGGCAAAGCGCTTGTACAAAGACATGCTTGCTTGGATGGACCCTCTAGCTTTCAAAGATGGGATGCTGCTTCTGCGAGTGTCGGCTGATATCTATTCGTATCAATTTGATATGAGGAGGATGAAAAAACTCTGTGGTGTTTCAACTTTGGGGCCAAAATCAATGTTTTCTCCTATTGTTGTCCCATACACCATGAGTTTGGTTCCCCTTGGTCAAGCATAGATAAAAACTCTCTTTTATTTGCTAGATTCTTGGCTTTCTGGGAAATATTTGGGGACATCTTAGTTGTAAATACATGGTATGCAATGATATTATCTAATAGTGTTCCTGTGAAAAGATTCCTGCATCCATATTGTTTATGAAAATCATTTTATTTTTTTTATGTTCTTCTGTGATTCTTTTTATTTGTATTTTTTTTGCAGTTGAATTTTATTATGACTGCAGAGTTTTGTGGAAGCTTTTCTTATACAAATGAAAGATTTTCACAGTGGCAAGATTAAAGGAAGTGGCAGGAACTAGATATATCTAAATGAAATGAATCTTTACAAATGAATTTTGGCAGTTCAATTTCCTAGAAGTATGATCAGCTCATCTGGCTTATATAACAAAGCTAACATCTTAACAAGCTGTGATAAGCTTTGTTGATTAAATTATAATTTATAATATATATTATTGGGGGAGAAAGGGCCGAGGGTGTTAGCCGTTAGGGATGGGGTTGGGGTGGCGTGGGTGGGTCTAGGGGCTGGGGTTGGGGTTGGGGTTGGGGTTTGAGTTTTTTGTTTTTGTTTTATTTTATTTTTTAATTTTAGAGTAAAAATTTGTGGGAAATCAATCAGTGATATTTATTTTGACTTGGGGTAAAATTATCACTTTATATTTTTTAAAATTTTAATTTTTTTTTTAAATTTCTACATGGTTAATTTTATTTTTTCTCAAATTCCATTACTTTGATCAGATTCCCATAGTCAACGGGTGATTGTAATTTTAAAAATTAACTGAATTTTTTACAATTAGAGTCTAAACTTAAAGAGGTAATTTTTGTAATTTATCGTTCATATTAAAGAACATACAAATAAAATAGGGAATGAAAATAAAATTTAGAAACCAACAAAATCTTGAAACAAGAGAATATTACTACAAAGAAATAGGAATCAAGATCCTATGCCAAGGCTCTTGCATAAACCATTTGTGAGGTCTGGAACAAAGCAAATCCTCCAAGGGCCATTGCATCATCTATTTATAGTCCAAGAGAGCATAAAAAATGGAAAATACAGCATCACTATGAACCAAAACCAGCGCAAAAATAGTTGAAACTAAGTGAAGCCTAAAATCTACATCTTAATCTCCAATCTCTGTGGGCAGTAAGAATCAATAATCAGAATGCTTCCATAGACTGAAGCTCAATCCCTTCAACAATCATGCCAGTCTTCCTATGTCTCCGTTTTATTTCAAAGCCCCGAGTGCTGAGAGTGGCCTTCATCAAATTTGAACGCAAGATATGCTGCATAATTAGCCTCGGGGGACAGGATTTAGCATTGCATTGTGCCATGAATTTCAAGCCATCAAACCGTCGCCATTTCAGAAACGTTTAAGAAACCTGATTCCTACGTAGATTTCTTACACAATACTTTGCACCAGTGTAGGTCTGTTTAAGAAATCCAGACACGAGTTCATTAAGTAAGAAAGAGAGTTATAATCCGACTCTAGTAAAGATGTACACTTAATATTTACTACTTTATTTTGTTGCCGAGTTGTCTGAAAATCAAGATTTATACATTACTAATCATGAGTGCACTTAATTTTTATGCGCAAGGACATTCAATAGTCCCGAAGCATGAGAATGACTATAGTTAAATATGAGATAGAAAAAAAATTGAAATATCTATGAATATATTATAAATTTTTATTAAAAGTTATTATAAAAAATCGGTAAAAAATATAAAATTAATTAATATGAATTTATAGATGAACGAATAAAAATTAAATTTTAAAAATTATTCAAAAGCAAAAGTATAGTTTATTTCAATAATTTTGATATAAATTGTATTTTCACATAACTTTAAATTAAGCAATAAAAATTTTATGAGTATTTTAATATTATTTAACTTAATTATGAAATAATTTAAAGATAACTATTTGATAATAAATAGTATGTTAATGAATTATTAGAATTTTTTATTTTTTATTTATATGATATTTTATTAATATTTACAATTAATTTTTAAATTATATTTAAATAATAAATATTTATTAAAATATAGTATGTTTCCTCAAGCATTATACAAATAAATATAATACGAATGCTAAACGTTTCACTTAAAAAATAAATAATATTACTTATCAATTATCATTTTAATATAAATTCAGAATATATATAAAGATAATATTAAGAGAGTGAGCAACAACATTTTAATTACTTAGGCTTTTCAAAAACCATCAAAATCGACTGATCAAGAGTGAAATATAATAATGCTTGGCTTAATCCATCACTTTTGTTTCCTTTTTATCTAACCTAAGATTGAGTACCCAAAATTTCAACTAAACCATTCTTCAATTACAATCAAAAGCAGTGATCATCTAATCAACAGACACAATCTTATAGCATTATTTTTTACAAACTTCATCAAACCGGCAACATCTTTCATCTTTCAGTGGAAGACCCGCGAGAACAACGTGAAACCAAGTTTAAAGGAAACAAAGGCATCAATGGCCGCATACTCGATCTGTTCAATATCAAGATTGACAGCATCCCATGTGCTGAGAGTTACCTGCAGTTGCTTCAACATCTCCTTGCCAAGAAGTGCCACAGCCATTTTCTTCAATCCCATGTACCTGTACTCGCTGTGATGGTCACCGCTCGCCAATCTAGCGAGTTTGTTAAGGTCTGCAACGCTGCCCACCGCAAGCCGTGGTGATCGTAGAGTTTCTTGGCGTCTTCTTGGATGCCAACGCCGCAGAAGGTGTGGCGAGGATCGGCCAAAAAGGCGTGGAGAGAGGAAAGTATCAATTTCTCGAGGTTTTGCTCCATTTAAAAAAAAAAGGAAAAAAATGTACAATTGTTTGTTTATCTCGAAAGAATCTGGAAGATGAGGCAGTGGTGGTGGCCGACGCAGAGCTGGAGGATGGCGATGGGGTGGTTGTCGTCGGGGCCGAAGTTGGGAAGCCACTCGGTGTCGAGGCCGACAAGAAGTTTATGAAGACAGTGGCGATGAAGTTGGTGAATGCGCGAAATCCATTGATGGACGTGAACAGCTTTCTTGGCTACGGTGACTTGAATGTTGTCGGCGTAGAACGGGACAGAGTAGATATCTGGAGGAGAGTGTAGATGTAGACATGACGGTGTTAAGATCGAGCGGGATGGCGGTGTTAAGATCATCGGAGAGGCTAAGAAGATGCAACGAGCCACGGCGAAGGAGAAATTGAATCTTGGAAAGCAAAATTTTATTGTATTGATGAATTTGAACAGGGTTTTGTAGCTTATATAGATATAAATATCGCCCTATTTGACTTGTACAAAGAAAGAAAAGACGATAAAATTAAATATCAATTGGGAAACAAGGTTATATGCTAGTACGGACTTCTAATTAATTTCTTATGAATTAATAATAAAGTTGTCCATTTTACTACAAAAATCAAAATGATAAAAGCTCTAATATATATATTGGAGCTTGTTTTTATTGTTCAATTCAATGAAACTTTATATAGTAGAATTATTTTCAGTTTCAATGTAATCAAATTAATTTGAAAAGTTGAAGTAATTTTTTTTGTTGGACTTTAATCTAATAATTTAACTACACATTTTTAAAATGTTAACAGAATTTTTACTGAAATTTAATTATTTGTATGCTCATAGAATTATAAAAGATTTATGGTACAATTAAAGTAATTTAATAATGAGTATAAAAATAAATCATGACTAATACAATCTATCAATTTGAATAAATCGGAGAAGAAAAATTAATGTTAAAAAATTCAATCCATTAATTTCTTGATCTTAAAAAACTGGTCATGATTTTTATTTTTATTTTTTGCTCGGGGAGTAAAAAGCGGGCTGTAATGGGCTTTTTTAGTAAAATATTATAATTTATTAAAATATTTGTTAAAATACCGTATAATGAAAGAAAATCACCGAATTATAGTAAAGCGTTATTTGTAATAACGCTTTCAATTATTTATTTTTTATTCAATTTGAAAGCGTTACTTAAAGTAACGCTTTCAAATTCTTAACTTAAGTAATTAATATATATATACATGATACGCCAATTATGTATATTTATAATTTATTCATATTATGTGTATTTAGTATTTATGTAAATATAAAAGTTAGATTTTTAAATAAAAATTAAACAACAATTTAAAAAATTATTATATAAATGAATGGAGTAATAAAATTAAATATATTATATACAATAATCAGTAATGTCCGCCAGTACCACAACCACGTGGTCGCCTATTTCTATGCCCTCTAGCTCTGTCTCCCCTATTCTGTGCAACAGTATCAAAATACTGTGATATCTCATCAGTTTGCGAATTATCAGCTACATATGTATTATGATAACTGATGAAGAGGTATCATGGATATGATCTCGATACATTGATGTCATTGGAGGGAATGGAACAGGAGATATATTAAACTCCGGACGTGATACATTTTCAGGCATCAATCCCAAGCCAAGATTAAGTTGTACCTGCGAGTACGTATACGCTGTCGGATCATAAGGAGTGAAAGGAAAATAATCCTCCGATACTGGGACTGGTCTATAAACATCATCAGAAGAGACAAGCAATGTAGAAGGCCCGGCTACATCTGCTGCTGGAGGACGGTGATATGATGTTGAAGCATGGCCGGTGAAAGAAGGTATCTGAGTCCGACTGGTGGTATCACCCTCTACTGAGCTACTGGACCTCTGAGTACGGCCCCTCCTTCTCCTATTTATCGTAGTCTGTGTATCATCTGGTGGTTGTGGTTGTTCCGAAGGCATTTGCGAAGGCAAATCTCGGCTGACGAGGAGGGTTGCGGCCTGCTCACCAACAGAAATATATCGCTCCAATAATGAATTAGCTGCAGTCAAATCCTCAAGGGGCCTCATCCGAGCACTTATACTAAGAGATGTCAACTGATCAGCCTAAAATACATATAAAAAATCACAATATAAATATATATGATATAAAATAACTCAAAAATATAAATATATGAAATATCAATTTACGTACCAAAAATTGCATCAAAGATGCATCCCCAACTTGATAGCCTGTAGTCTGAACTCTATTGGCAGGCGATATAAAACGACGTGTAACTCTGTCATACCACTCATCATATCCATCATCTCTAGTGACTGTATCTCTAATGAGTGGTCTACGCACAATAGTCTCAAATCTTCTAATCCATGCACTAATGTACTGTATGTGATGAGTTTCCCAGTCAAATCCTATATACCCCTACGGTCAAATCTATGCAAATCTGTGTCACGATCCTGTGGAAATGGAAGGATGTTTTGTATCATCCCAAACTGTCGAAGAACCCTCTCAGGATGGTGCATCTCAACTCGCGCATAGAAGATCAATGGACATGTGGACGTCCAAAGTTGGGGACTACAATATGGTGGCAACTCAGTAATGTATTGAGAAGTCATATCATATGGTTGCCAAATGAACTGTAAAAAGAAAAAATAGATATTAATAATATATTGCGGGTGATGGCAAATAAAACTTCATTATAAGTTTGTTGACCTGGTGTGGCATCATAGCATCAAACATCTCTCGAAAGATGCGCACAGAATATCGAGTAGTATGACCATAAGTCATCACCGTATTCCACCTGTAATTATTTATTTACATTAACATAATAAAAAAATAAATATACAAAAAAGTAATAATTAAATTTTTTTACCGTGCACCATAGGGAGGATTAGGAAGTACATGCTCTAAATCAATCTCCCAGGGCTCTAAATCTACACGTGATTCTAGAACAACAGGTGTAATAGGCGTTATCCTAGACCACGCCCAAATCTGGAAGAATTGAAATTCACATCAATACAAAATATGATAAAGATGTATTAAATTATATAAATAAATATGTATTAATTTTACCTGTAATAATTGTAATGCACCACCAATATTGCATTTTGTTTTGGAGCATGCTGTACACAACTCACGATATAAAAAAGCCAATACAGCACTACCCCAGCTGTACCCACTAACTTCATCAACATTCTCAAATTTTGGCAGATAAAGTAACGGGATTGAATTTCCTGATGAATCAGGACACATAACACACCAAATAACATGAATGCACATGCACGGGCGTACTGGTGTACATGCTCCTCATCACTGTCATCAGTCACAGGATGTTGTCTCATATGTTGTGCGAGGGCGGTGGTATATAGACGTGCCCCCTAAAATGCTCGGGCGCAGGATGAAATCCTAAAGTAACCTCACAATACTGCACCCACTGTGGTATAGACATCTCGTGATCTACACCTGTGACTGGACGACCATCAATAGGAAGGCCCCAAATAACTGCAACATCCTGTAATGTAATTGTGGCCTCGCCTACTCGAAAATGAAAAGTATGTGTCTTTCGGCGCCATCTCTCCACCAAAGTGGTAATCAAGTGATAATCAGCAATGAAACGTCCACATCTATACACACCATAAAATCCCATATGATGTAATATAGTAAGCACGCGTGCATGTGAGTGCACCTGATCAAATAGCTGCCAAAAAGGACCATCAGCCCGTCTCCCATGTAATATCTCATCAATCGTCCCTGTCATCACAATCTCAGATCTATGCTGTGACTGCATAGATAACAAACTCGGATCACGTGACCCATATACTTGTGTCAAATCCATCCTGCAAGTTAGAATATTTTATATTAATGAAACCATGAAAGTAATAATAAATTTATGACATGATTCAAATATAAATAATACATATGTAATGAGAATAAGTGTTACCAATTAGTATTCTGATTATTCTAACCACAATTACAAATAATTACATCAATTAACTGCATGATAAATACTTTGAAAATGAGTATTATGATCATTCCAATCATGAATAATAAAAATAAGTGCATTACAAATATTTGGCATTAAAAACCTCAATATAATAACATGTTAATACAAATTTTAACTTGTACAATGAGTCAGCCCTAAAATGGAGCAAAGTTCATGACTGAGACTGTGTCGAACATTGTTGTTGGCGAGCTTGTTCTCTATGAGCTTGTTGTCTCGCACGAGTTTGTGCCCAATCCATTTCATTTGGGATGCGAGAAGTTCGATTTCTGCCTCGATTAGGAATAACTCGTAAAGTGCTATCATGATATAGCTCAAAATCAGGTGTGTCCCAATAATTTTCATCCATGTATGGCTTAAATACACCAACATATGTTTGTCTATAACTCTGTATGTTGTAATACGGTTTCACGAGCACTGCAGAGTTAAGCTTGTAAGCAGCACACACCTTCTGAGCATGAGAGCACGGAATCCCAAACAACTTCCATTTGCCGCATGTACAATCCCTTAACATTAAATTCACAACGTGTCTATGACCCCCATGTCCACTTCCATGGTGCGTTTGTGTGATAACGGAAGCTGACTGCTGATTATGGTCAAATATGGTTACAATATGATGTAATGAGTGTGCCTCCCAATGCTTGTATTTCTTATATGCATAATCAGTCCATATTTGATTATTTTGCATCATCCTATCTGCCTTCAGCACCCGTTTATGAAAAAATTGAGTACATCGATGAAATGTTATATCCACTATAGTTGTGAGTGGAAGACGACGAGCACCTTTTAATACTCCATTGATGCATTCAGACATGTTGGTGGTTAGAAGTCCGCCTCGCCACCCTCCATCATGAGCAAATGCCCATTTTTCCTTGTCAATCTCTGTCAAGTATGTAAATGCTTGTGGCTTAATGCTTTTAATCTCCTTAAGAGCCTTCTCAAACTTACTTATTTGATGTGTAGTACCAGTTCTATAACATAAGTCCCTCAATTGTATATTCTTGAAATGATTGTTGAAGTTTGAGCATACGTGCCTCAAGCAAAATCGATGGACACCGCGAGGAAGTGTGAAGTCAGGTACACTCTTAACTGCTCGAAGGATGCCAGGATGTCGATCAGAAATTAGACACATACCTTCAACCCTTGTATAATATGTTTGCTCAACATCTGTAGAAACCACTTCCAAGACATAGTAGTTTCTTCATCGACAATTGCAAATGCAAGAGGCAAAACCTGTTGGTTTCCATCCATAGCAACTGCAATCAACATTTTATGTTTGTATTTTGTGTATAAATGGGTTCCATCGACACTTATGACTTTGCGACAGTGATGAAATCCCTCTATACATGGCTTGAAGGCCCAAAAGACATATTTGATTATCTTTTGTCTTGGATTTCTGGTGTCTTTATGATCCCACTCAACAACAGTCCCCTCATTCGACTTTTGTAGAGCTCTCATAAACTTAGGAAGTTTCTGCACTGAGTTTTCCCAAGTCCCATACACATTTTCTCGTGTGCGTTTCAAGCTGTACCATGCTTTCGAATATGAAATCTCAAATCCCAATTTTTGCTTCACAAATTGCATGACATATTTTATCTGGCACATTGGATCATCCCGAACAATCCCCACCAACAACGTAGCAATATAATTTTTATCTAAATTGTGGTGGTCAACTGACATTCTATCAATCATACATGTGTGGTTCCCCCATACCTTGTTATTTTAAACATGCCAAGATTTGCTTTTAGTGACGCTCGAAGCTCCCATCTACACCACATATCTGTTCTGCTATGTTTGCATACTACTTTCCATAGCTTCGGCGTACTCTCAACCACACGATACTCTCGTCTCGCAAAGCGGATGGAAAAATCTTTTACTGCAGATATCAAGTGCTTCTTATCCTTAAAAATCATACCCACATCAAGAACCCCTCTATTTGAATCATAAAACTTACCACAGTCCCCAGTTGAAATAAAAGTAGAGTCTGCATATACCTCTGGATAAGTAGTAGAGATGAATGGGATCGATGGATGAAGTATATGTTCATTTGAGCTGGAAGGTATTGCTGCACTGACTGGGAGTTCAGACTGTGACGATGTCCCCTGACCATGTGATGACAATGTATTCAACATGATATCAACATCAACATCATCCTCGTTATCATTAGGAATTGGATGCTCAACCTCGTCTGGTTCAGAATCACTAGGTATGTTGGGCCAAAACTGTCTGCTATTGGATCATTAGCATCATCAGGTTCAGCATCAGGGATGTACTCCGTGTATGCATTATCAGCTTCTCTCATGCTACTTGATTCAATATTGTACTGCCCAATACCAAAATTTGCATATGCAGATGTAGAAGCACCCACGTATAGGTCATCAATTCCAACAGTTGACATTCCTTGTGTCACCATAGAAAGATCCACAACAGTGTCTTGGGCTAAAAGAGACATATACGAGCCCCATTCCTGATTCATCATCATTTCTGGAGGAGCAACACTATGGTGAATTTGTTCTTTCTCAACATAAATATCCATATTATTAATTTCAGCCTCTGGATTCAAGAAAAACCTTAGACTGTCATCGTCGGTTATCTCCACAATTGATTCTTTTATCCGTTGCATGTAGACTTGTGAAAATTTAGCAAACACTTTCAACGAGAATTGATTGCTATCAATGCGGGTGCGTTCATATAATTTTGATAATAATTCCGAAAAGGTTGTTGTACGAGAAATTCTCATATATGCAATTGGAAGACGGTCATATGTAACAGTCCAATAATCTTGTGACACTTGACCTCCCGTATACACCATAATTGTAACTTTTCTTTGAGATGCCATATCTTCAAAAATTAAATGCAATTATTCATTAGTAAATTCGTAATGGTGATTTTCAAATAATTATTTTCTTAAATTAATTTAATAAACATATTTATTAATTATATTATTGTATATAAATATTATATTTATCTATTTTCAAAATAATAATATATTTAATTTATTTATTTATATTTTTAATTTTTTATTAATTTTCAAACCCCATTTATTAATTATATTATTTGTATATAATAATAAATTCCTATTAAAATATCTATTTATTAATTATATTATTTGTATATAAATATTATATTTTATCTATTTTAAAATAATAATATTTATCTATATTTTAACTATGTTTATCTATTTTAAAATAATAATATATTTTATTTATTTATTTATTTATTTATTGATTTTCAAACTCCCATTTCTTATTTTAATCACTAAAAATTCTTTAACTTAGTTTTCTTGTGCCCCAGACCAAATCAAAATATTAATCTATATTTAATTAGTCAAAAAGAAGATTTCGACATGCACAAAAAATTTAAAGAGATTTAAATGTATATTTTAAAATAAAAAATTACTTATATTAAATCCTATCTTCTTGAATATTTAAAGAGAACATGCAAATTTAGATATGACAATATAATGATTACTAATAGAAAAAAAATATAGTTTTTGAAATGCATAAATTATTATAATTAAGTAAAAGATAAAAATTAAAGTTCAATTACTAAATAGCAACTACAGTGAATTTGGCCATAAAGGTCATGTTTGGTACATATTGAAAAGTTAAAGTATCAAATTGATACGCTTAAAAGTTTAGGTTCCAAAAATTGGTACAAGATAAATTTAAGGGCGTTTCAAGGAGGAATTAAAAAAGTAGTAAGGGGCAAAATTTCTAAGACGGGAGTACAAGTGAAGTGCGTGTCTCTAACACGGTGTCGTTTGGTTAGTAGCTGCGGGTCGTTTTGGGATTATAGAGTTGGTTCGAATGTGGATTAAGGCTATTAAGGGAGCAAGCTAATCTTGAGGTGACAAGTGGCGAGAATCTGCAAAGAAGGGGGAATTGATACTGTATATATTCTGCAAATAATATTTTTGCAATAGACTAATTCTGGGATGAAATGGATTTCTCCTTCCTGTCTCTCTCTACATTCCATTCTTTCTTCCTTATTCTATCCTATACGTATTATCAAGTATAATTCTATACTGATTTGGTTTATAATATTATATTTATCTATTTTAAAATAATAATATATTTTATTTATTTATTTATTAAATAATTAATTTTCAAAACCCTATTTCTTATTTTATTCACTATCTACAATTATTAATAATTAATTAAAATATTATATTTCATAATAAAATTAAATTTTTAATATATATTTTTTAACAGAAAAGCTTTTGATGTACATTTTATTTTTATAATGTACCTACAGAGTATTATTTTTAATTGTTATTGGTGTTTTAATTAGTCCCAACATGAATAAATTGTTAATATAACATATTATCAAATCAAATCAAACAAAACAAGGATTAATAAAAAAATTATTGTTATCTCTCTAATATTTAAATTAACAATAAAATAATTTCTAACATCTGAACTTCAAAATATAATGCATACTCAATTAAATAATTTAAAAAATTAATACTTAAATAATTAATTTACAAATGATAATATTAAAAAAAATAATTACCTTTTTAATTTGATCGTGGTCGCCGTTGTCGCCACCCCGTCGCTGCTATCGTTGTTGTTGCCGCCGCTTCGCTTGGTTGGTGAAGAAAGAAAATAGTAACAAAAGATTGAAATAAGAAGAAGACGAAGATGAAGAAAGAAAGTTGGGAGGATAAATAGTTAAGAAGGAGTAGAAGAAGAAGAAGGAGTGAAGAAGAAAAGAAAACCCGTGAATCTGTGAACCGTGAAAAAAAAGCTGGTAAAATAATTCATAATACAACAAAATTTCAAAAAAAAAATTGTACAACAAGAAAAGCGTTACCGCGTATAACGCCTTCCTTTCAAATCCGGTCAAAGTTTCATTGATTGATGTCTGCATTGATAGATATAGATTCTGCAAATTCCTGAAAAGTTACAAAGAAAGCGTTACCCCGGTAACATTTTCTTTCTTTAATTATTTTGGCAGAATCTGGAAAGCGTTACCCCGATAACGCTTTCTTTCTTTAATTATTTAATTATTTTGACAGATTCTGGATTCTTTGTTAATGCATTAATTGACTGGAAAGCGTTACCCCTGATAACGCTTTCTTTCTTTAATTATTTTGGCAGATTCTGGATTCTTTATTAATATATTAATTAAAGGTAAAGGCGTTATTGGGGGTAACGCTTTCCACATATCATGTTGAAAGCGTTACCCCAAATAACGCTTTCTTTTGGATTACATTAATTAAAGGTAAAGGCGTTATTGGGGGTAACGCTTTTCACATATCATGTTGAAAGCGTTACCCCAAATAATGCTTTCTTTAATAATTAAAAAATAAATAAATAAAAGCGTCATCTAAAATAATGCTTAACTATAAATTTAAACTCAAAATTTTTATGATATTTTAATAATTATTTTATTAAATTATAATAATTTGACAAAAACCCCGGCTGTAATGGTAGGTATATATGGCAGGAAAAAAAACTGCTTTGTCAACAATGATGGCAATGCTAACACAGTGAAGGTAGTAAAAAAAAAAAAAAAAGGCTGCAAAGGAAAGAAAAACAGAGTTGAGACGCTAAATAAGGGCTGTCACACTTTCACGCAGTGGAGTGTGTTTGTGTGTGTAAATAGTGTTCGTTTCGTCACACTGTCATCCTCGTTTTTACACTATTGGATAAAAAGTTTTGCTAGATTTGCTTTCGTCATCTTACACCCTCCTAATCTAGTGTTGAATTAACAATTTTGTCACGTTTAGGGAGACCAAAAAGAATCCTTGTTACCAAATGTTTTGTCCTCTTTGGACTCAATTTGATTGAAAATTTTGAATTAAAGAGTTGTAACAATCAAAGTTTAATATCATAAAATAGTAATTATAATCATATTTAAATGAATGGTGTGATATTCCTACTTTTATTTTATGATTTAATTTTTAAAGTTAGATATAGTTTTCACTTCTTAAATAAGAATTATTTTAGAATTAACTACTTGTTCATTTGATTTTACTAAAATACCCTAATCTAATTTCTTGTCCCACACTCACATATTGATAGTGTTTGAGATGTCTATCATCTATAACGATTAGGGTAACTGTTACTATCACCTCTATTTGTCCACCACCACCACCACCAATAATCACAACCTCCCCTTGTCAATAAAAGATGCTCACAAATTAGCAAGGAAGCAAAGTTGAATTATTAGGAGTTTATGTGTACAATATAAAGCTTCATAAAAAATCAATTTATAAGAATATGATTCTAATGAATATCTACTTTTTTTTTTTTGAAAGAAAATTGATTGAAATTAATCCTCAATTTATCACATTACAGTACCTCACCTCACAAAATGTATATGAGTTTAAATGATGACGAGGAATACTGTCAATATATGTCCAATATACATATGCCTGAAAACTTACCATTGTTGACATAGTATCAGTCTGTTGAAGCGAACCAATTGGGAACGGAATCCAAAATAAACTATATTTATAGGTTATACTTTTGAATTGTGTATTCAGTAAAATAACTCCTCCATTCAATTGGTGCATTAGCTATTGTACTACAATGTTGCAATATAATACTTATGAATCATTGTTAATGCACCTTAGTCATTTTTAATACTATAGATATATTGATTTGTGATTTTCTATAATATGTTTTATTAAGATTTGTAATTTGTAATATTAGTACGCCAATAATGCATTATTAGTACGTCACGTATGCATGATTAGTTCTATGTTGATTTGAGGTATATATAGGTTCATTCCTAATTGATTGATAATATTTAAATTTATGGGGAGAGAGTGAATAGCTAATCCTATTTTTTAAAAATTGGGATTCCTTTTAAAATGGGTATTTATAATACTATGTTATATTAATAATGTATTTAGAAATGAACTTGAAAATACCCATTCCATTTCACTATATTCCTACATATCAATTATACCATTATACTTATTACTTATACGATTACATCCTTAAATATCAAAAATTTGCATCCCCTAAAAAAACCAAGAAGTTAGAAAGAAAAACATACAAAAATTCTACTAAAATAATGATTAAATGAGTCAATTTTATAGTTTTCAAGAGTTCCTAGGTTTGTTTCCCCCACACCATTACAGTACCACCTCAATTTATCATAGAAATCCTTTTTCCGAACCATGAATGTCATGCTTTCCTCTCAAATTTTCCTTCACTGTGTTAGCAACCCAAGCTGCATCATTTTAGAATGTCCCCTTCTCCAAATATTTGACCCTCCAAGCATCTAAAGAGTTTGCTTATAATGCATAATAGTAGTACAAATAATGTAAAAGTGAAATATTAATCATGTACCATAGTAGTTTTAACAATGCTTGTGAAGTACTACTATACAGCTTTGGATTATTTATAATATATTTGTAAAGTATGAACAATTCATACATACTAATCCATGTATGATAAAATTATACTTTTAAACTAAATAAAAATATTTGATAAAATTTAAGAATGACAACGGGTCGTATGGATTCGTCAACAAGATTTTTATGGACCTTGTAACAACAATCTAATTGATTATAAGTTCGATTACTTATAGAAAGTTAAGAAATTATATAGTATCTTTTTCAAAAAAAAGAAAAAAAATTATATTTTATTCCACATTAGTAATTCATATTACTTGTTTATCATTTTTTTGCTAGAAAAATAGTCACATGTACTATCCATGCCATGTTTTAAGCACAAAAGGGTCAAAACAGAATTTTAAATTTGCACTTTAGGATCCATAGTTTTTACTTTACTACTCGAATTTCTTATAGTATATTTTTTAGATAAACATCAGAGTGTCTATCCATGTAATGTGTTCTCTTGCACAAAGTAAGTAACACTTCTTTCCACTTGATTTACTCAAGCTGAAACTCTGTCCAACGACATAAGATGTTGCTTCAAACTGTCTGTATTCTGCATATCTTGTAAAAAGAGTCATAAGCAAAATCGATGTGTATTAGCTGACTTTATACAAATTAATTACTAGGTGATGGGATTTTCTAAGAAAAACAATTATTCTTGTAGACCACCACAGAAACATTTAATCAGAATAGTACTCTTTAAGTTTCACAAAGTTACTTGACATCCTTTTCCTCAGTGTTTCCTCGCAAAATCCAAGATTTTATAATAGGATATACCTTTAATTTTTACATTGTTCAGTTGCGTGTGAAAAATCTTCATGGTGGTGAATTAGTTCTTCATTTACTTGCATTGCAGGCCTTTGTTTAGGGGCTATGCAGGATTAGAATTTTTATTTTTTAAAATTTCGGTTTACCGAGTCATCAAAATAAATATAAAAAAATCAATTATTTACCAATTCGGTACTCGATTACGATAAAGGGTTTACCAAATTATTCCTCTACCAAAATTTTAGCTGAACTAGGTCAAGGTTTTACATACAGAACACTTCTAGTACACACTATTGAAAAAAAAATGCATGATTCAAAATAGGTTCAATAAGTTAAATTCGAGATATCTTTTGGATTATGGATCGAAATAAAGATAAAATTAATATGACAAATTTATAGGGTTTACAAGTCAATACACAAAGTTGAACTATAATTATTCGATTGAGCCCATTCAGACTTAAGACTATCTCTAACCATAACTCTATTTTAGCGTAATTTTTATACTAAAATAGTGCAACTTTTACATCAAACTTCAATTTCATTTCCAACCCAACCTACTTCAAATTTACTCTAAAAAAAATATTCCATTAATATTCCTTATTATTTTATTTACAATAATTATTTTATTTCAACAAATATCTATTTATAATATTACAAACATATTAATACAATTACATATTCAATTTATATTTTACATTTAGTTAATTAAAAAAGTGAATTTAATTAATATAATAATTAAATATGATAGTAAATTAAATAATATACATAAACAAACTAAATAATTAATTAAAAAATTAAAATAAAAAGTAAAAACATGATATTAAATTGAATAAAATATAAAAGTAAATAGTATAATTAATAATACAATTTAAATAAATCTAATACATTCAGATAATATTTTTAAGATATTGGAGGATCCGAAAGTGATATACCCAATTATTAAAAAATTATGAAATTCTCTACATTATATTTAATTATCTTATATTGATTTTTTTATTTTTTTAGTGACATTATTAGAAATGTCATTTTAGATTGTATGAATGTTTTATATAAATAATAATATTTTTTAAAAAATAATTAAATTATACTAAATATTTATGTACATATAAGATATAAAAGAGGTATTTTTGTCAAAAATATATAATTGGGATAAATATAAATTTATAAACATAATAAAAACACAATAAAATTTACTTAAATTAAAAAAAATCTAAAATAGATATAACGGAGAACAGTGTTGTTCATTGCTTCAAGATGACACAGGGGATAGCGTCTCGCTGGAGGAGAAAAAAAAATTATTTGGTGCAGGGTTGGGTTTGGCCTTTAGGTTCAACCCATGAAAACCCTTATATCAATACTATAAATACTTCTAAACTTTATTATTAAAAGGTATATGATTAATTACGCATTAAACTACTCTTAAACTTTTTATTTTATATCTACTGGCTCTGAAATTGATTTGAGCGTCGGAGGGTTTTTGTCGGGTTACTCCCGACACCCCTAATAACTTTTTGTGATACAAGTAGTAACCCACATTGCATTTAATTTTTAGCTAGGATTTTCCAAAACATGAGTGATATCATATCATTTGGCATTGTCTGTGGTAAATTACTGCCTGGTCATTAAGTATGCGGTCAAGATCCAAAGTCGTGAGAGTAACCAACACCCAAAGTGACCCCTATACTGGAGGTGCTCGTTGCATTGTATGTGACCAGCGCCAACCTCCAGCTAACCCAAGAGATTCACCTCCTCATTGTTAGGAGGAGCCGGTACTACACATAACCAAAAAACATTGAGGATCATGATTGAAAAGGCTACAGCTCGAGCAAAGGCATAAAGCAATAAGATGCAGTGTTGTCAATAAGTGTGGAGAAGAGCCCCCGCGATCACCTTGTAGAAGTCGAGATCACACTCCAACTCCTGAAAGGACTGAGCAAAAGCAGAAGCGATAATGCACAAAGTGGCTGACACCCACGAGGATGCTAAAAGCCAAGTTTCCCCTTGAGGCAACATAAAGGAAAGAGACGAGACCACTGGCGTAACAGTAAACAAACTAATAAACATGACCCCGCAGCATTGATAGAGAATGCCTCCGCATAGGCAAGACAAGAGTGATGACTCGACACAACGAGAACAAGTTGTAGAAAGTCAGGAGTTTTTACACCATCACACCTCCAAAAGGAGCTCGCGTGCCCTTGTGCCCTAAAAAGAGCTTGCGCACCATTACGTCCCCTAGAAGAACTCACACCCCATCGCGCCCCTAGGAGGAGCTCACTCGCCCTCGCATCCTCAAAGAAGAGCTTGCATGCTCTCATGCCATTATCCCTCGAGAGGAGCTCGTGCACCATTGTGCCCCCAAAAGGAGCTCGTGCCCTCGCGCCTCCAAAAGAAGCTTTCGTGCCATCATTTCCCTAGAATGAGATTATGCGCTATTACACTCTAAGGGGAACTCGCATGCTCTCATATCCCCAAATAGAGCTCGCTCGCCCTCGTGCCTCCAAGAAGAGCTCTCGCACCATTATGCGCCCCAGATGGAGCTCGCTCTCCATCGCAACCCTAAGAAGAGCTCTCGCGGCATCGTGCCCCCAAGAGGAACTCGCACGCATGCACTACCGCGCTTCTAAGAAGCGCTATTGTGCTGCTATGAGCTCATGCACTCATGCCTTCAAGAAGTTCTACCGATAGAGAGGAGCCCAAATACTTAGATGTTTTCTATAAAGTTTAGTCGTTGAGGGCTCATATCATATTTAATTTTACTTAATCAGGAGACTAGCATTTCAACTCAAGTACCTCTTGTTCAAGTACTTAGTAAGTTTTTGCGAGATCAACAAAGCTCTTTATTTTGTATTACAATTGTATGTCTACCTACTCTACTACTAAATAAAAATGCTATACTACCACCGACCGCAGAAGTCAACAAGATTCCTTGGAGGTCACCAATGAGCTTGGCCAGCTCGATCCTAAAATCTCACAAGTTCCACTTTTCTTGAGGCCAATGGCAAAGTCATCCCAGGATTACATATCGTCCATTGAGGATAGCCAACGCTTAGCCTCGGATAGTTAAAGGGAATTCCCACAATATAGAAAACTTAGAAATCCTCATAGCCTTGGTATAATTTAGGGGTTATATCGACTCCCATACCAGAGAGGTCATACCAATCTCTTCTCTCGAAGAGCCCTACTAGAATCCACACTTGAGAAGTTCTACCGACTTTCACCCTCAATAAGCCTACTGACTCCCATACTTGAGGGGTCATAGTAGACAAATAAAATTTATGTCAATTAATTGGTGACACGTGTGAAATAATATATTAAAGATTAATTTTATATTTTGTGTTTATATTGGGAATTTAATCAAATTTAATTCCTAAAGTAGATAGTTAATTAATTGATGTTATAATATATATTATATTGGTCAACCAAATATCGCCAAGAGTCCATATCCTACAAGTATAAATATGGGTCATCTTCAAGAAATTAAAGATAACAACAACATAAGTTGTGAAGAAGAAGTTCAATCAAAAAATGTGTTGGAGAAAATTCTATCAATCCAAGACAATCAAATTCAAGGAGATCCACGCTGTTCAAGGCGAAAATCAAGGCGTTCATCGCGAAGTATACTTAAATAATAGTGTTTAATTCGAGATTAAGTTGTTAAACCCTCAAATTAACATTATTAGAGATCAAATCAATCTTGAGGAAGATCAAAAGGTCGATTCCACCAACAAATATTCAAATACAAGAAGTTAATATTCTTGAAGTTCAAACGTTTGATTCTAGATTAAGGTGCTAAATCTTCGAATTAATGTTATTGAAGAACGACATCAAGTTCTGAGAAGATCAAATTAGTAATTTCACCTCTAAAAGTCCAAATCCCAAAAATTCTTATTTTTAAATAGGAGAATCAGATGAACTATAGAGATTGTAACCATTTTATCTTTTTAATTCAATAAAATTCAGTTTGTACTATTTTTTTTATTTGCTAATTTTTGCAGACAATGAAATTTATGTTACAGTTATATCGATCTCTTCTCCAGAGAAGCCCTAGTGGTTCCCACACTTGAGAGATCCTACAGATCTCCACCCTCGAGGATCCTTACCGGCTCCCATAATTGAGAGGTTCTACTCATCTTCTCCCACAAAGAGCCTTACTGACTCTCATACTTGAGAGATCCTACCAATCTCCATGCTTGAAGAGCTCTATCGAATTCCATACTTCACAAGTCCTACCGACCTCCGCACTCATAAAGCCATACTGGCTCATCTACTTGAGAGGTCCTACTGTCTTCTATCCTCGAGAAGCCTTACCAACTCCCATACTAGAAAGATTCTAATGGCCTCTGTACTCAATGAGCCATACTCGCTTCCCTACTTGAGTGGACATGCCAACCTCACTTGAGAGACTATCCGGTTCCCAAATGTGATAAGTCATACTGAATTTTTCCATCATAAGTATTATAAAGCAACAAGCACTGCACAAAGTGACAAAATAGACTAAGCGGTGTAATTTCGATATAAATAAATGCAGAATTACACTGAATCAACAACCAAGCTCAGGCTCACGGAAAGAATTCGAGTAAAAGTAGCCAAGTCTACCAATAAAGGTAGAAAGTCTTTATATATACCTCTGGCATCAAGTTAAGTGAAAGCAACTAACTTTATGAAGAAGTAAAGAAAATGCTTCTACAATAGACGATAGCATAAACTAAAGAAAAAATATTAAGTCCACCAAGAGCTCATCTCTACTTTGTGGGAGGAGTGATGGAAGTAGCTTCATCAACTACCTCGTAATGATGTTGCTATCAACAAGGCTGATAATATCAACAGCCTTATCATCACTCGCTACCATAACCAGCACCTCAATGGAGTCCTTCCCCATACTCGCTCAGGTTAAAAGCTTGTGTAAGGCACTGCAAAAAATAGAGAAGCCTAAGCAACCTTACCATAAGAAATAAAGATAAAGAAAAAAGTTAAGTAAATCAATTATGACACCAACAAAGAAAAATGGTTAAGTAATGTGAGACCATCAATGTACGAACACGTGTCGCATACCTTAACATCCATAATACGACTACAAGTAGGGGACTTACCCAACACATTCGTCGACTCGAGAAAAAGAGAAGCAATACCATAGCTCTTAGACTCACCAGACTCCTTAACAATGATAACCTTAAGGAGCTAACCTCCTCACCCAACTCTACTGACTCACTCCCATCATTGGGTAAAGAGCGAATGAACTCTATAATCTTGGATAAAATATCCATCCTAAGTCATTGGATTCAACATGGTGACTCAAACCAACCTCTCAACTAGACGAGGTAATCAAATATGGAGGGGATACAAAGATGATGCTTGGTGCGACAACAGCCTCATAAGGAGTGACATCGCGCGCCCCTTGCAAAAGCCAGGTCGAGCCAACTCAACTTGGGGAGGTCGATCCTTACCTTGATACGGTGGCAAGTTACAGGCCATAAAAATTATCAAGTCGAGCCACAATCTCAACTTAGGCCGCCATCCTTCGTGGCAGCGGTCACTCAACGTGAAGATGGCGACAATGCTTCGACACCCTCATCCCCAACCTCCACTTTTAAGAAGTCATACCTATTTTTCTACTTACAGGTCATACCGACCTCCATAATTGAAGAGTCATACTGACTCCAATGCTAGAAAGGTCCTATGGACCAACACATTAAAAGAGATATTACATATAACGATGACTAAAAAAATTTATTGGCTAACTCGCTAAATTCAACTTCTCTTTACACAATGTTACTAGGATTCTTCCTTGTGTAGGACTATATATATCCCTTATATATATATATCAGATTCCCATCCAATAGAAACATGTGATAGAAACATATTCTCCCAAAACTTTCTCTCCATATTCTCCTTTATCTTTTTTTTTCTCTATGTTTTTTCTTGGAACATCACCATTAGGGATGGGCATCGGGTCAGGTAGTTTGGATTTGGATAGTTCGGGTTGGGTACTCAATTTATCGGGTAGTAAATTTTGCTACCCAATCTCAACTTGACATAATCGATTACCTAACATTTGGGTAGCTGAACAATTCGAGCATCGAGTATTGGGTTTTTTTCTTTTTTTTTAAATTAGAAAAAAATAATAAAATAAGAAATAGGAAATGGAAATAAAATGGAAAATAAATTGAAATGGAAAGGAAATTGAAATGAAATGAAAATGAAATAAAAATAAAAATGAAATGAAAATGAAATTAAAAATGAAATGAATATTGAAGATGAAAATGGGAAGAAAGTCAGAGAAACCCACCATATGTTTGTCTTCATTTCTCTTTCTTTCTTCCTTGTTTTTCTTTGTTCTTCTTCGGTTCTCCCCTTCTTCCCTTTTTTTTCTTTCTTCCATTTTGTTTCTTCTTGTTCAATCATCACTGTCTTCCCCCATAGCCTTCTCTTTCTTTATTTTTTTCTTCTATTTGAGAGTTATAAAGGGAATAAGAATATCTTCTTCTTCTACGTGAGAGTTAGAAAGAGTTAGAAATGGAATAGAACGATGAAGTGTTGTTATGTAGTGTGTAATAAAAAATGAAGAAAAAAGTTGCCTAAATCTTAAATTAAATTTTATTTATTTTTAATATATCAGGTATCTGATCCGGTATTTAGGTAGTTTTTTTACTACCTGATACCCGACCCAATTTACTTGATTTTTTTAGAATCAGGTACTCGCTATCTTATTTTTTTGGGAAAACTGATCTGATCAGGTAATATCCGATCGGATCGGGCCAGGATCCGAAAACCCATATCTGAATGCCTACCCCTAATCATCATAAACTCCAAGGACTTGAGGTGTGTAAAAATATAAATAATTCTAATAGTTATTCACCACTAATGAGAAATATATGTTCGTGGTTGATTCGTGGTATACCAAAGAAGGCTTGTAGATAAGTTTGATTCGAAATATATGGATCGACAATCCACTTCGTATAGGTGTACCTGATCTACTTATATGTACATGAATATGTTATTCATATTACTGTTGCTTATTTGCTATTAGTGGTAATAGTTTTCACCCTAATTTTTTAAAGATTTTTTTATTTAATTAATATTTTTTGACCATTTTGAAAATATAATTTGTATTACTTTATTAAAGAGTTTTTATTTGATTCGTATTTTTTGACCCTTTAGAAAATATAATGTGTACTACTTTTTAAAGAGTTTTTATTTGATTAATATTTTTCGACCCTTTAGAAAATATAATTCTATTCACATTTTTTAATAGTGGGAACGACTCTAATTCATTGGGAGTATCTATTTGAAAAGGACTCTCATATTCCGCAAGTAAGAAGACGTGAACATGAGTTGTTCCCCATTGTCTATGTGAGATTGGATTAGTATCCTTCAAACTACTCTTGTGGATGTTGATGAGTCAACTTACATTTTTGACTTCACTTGATGTTTTAAGAGATCTCGAGAATAACTAAGAACTGCTGTGAAGAAAAAGATGAGTCTAATGACTAAGAACAAAGTCTAAGGGTTGGTTGATCAGTTTCTAAAGGTCAAATGCAAAGTAGATGGTTGATTAAATGTGTATAGAATTGAATACGAATTGATTTGTTGTGGATTGGAGGGGGTCCTATTTATAGAATTTCGTGTGTTCTTTCATATTGGTTGCATTTTTTTATCTACATCAATCTCGACCGTCAGTTCACATCCTTTAAGTAGATGGTTGATTAACATATGTATAGAATTGAATATGAATTGATGTGGTGTGGATTGGAAGGGGTCCTATTTATAAAATTTCGTGTTGGCCTTTCAAATTGATTGTGTTTTTTGGTCTGAATCAATCTCAACCGTCATATCAAATCCTTTAAGATTCAACCGCGATCTGCACCAGAGTCCACAACCCTTTACCATGCACCTCTGTTATCTTTCAAATTGGTTATGTTTTTTGGTTCGGATCAATCTGGACCGTTAGACTGAATCCTTTAAGATTCAACCGTGATCTGCACCAAGGTCCACAACCCTTTACCATTGTGTCTACTCACTCGCACTGCGTCAGCATCATGGAGCAAAGTGCACCTCTATAGGGCCTAAGACAATGGGTCGCGCGTGTGGGCTCTCGACTCATAGCTCCTCGAGCTAGCTAAAGCTAACAAAAAATCAATTACGTCCACTAAGGTACACCACAAGGAGAGCTACATTTTTACTCTCTTTTTTAATTGAAATTTTATATATGCAAGTCAAACTTGCTTTATTTTTTTTAATGTATAATGCACAACCACATTAAAGGACACTCTTTTTAAAGTTTGGAGACTCTAAACTTTTAATGTGGGATACCCCTACATTCCAACAATTTATTTATGTATTTATTTTTTGAGAGAATGATCTAATACATATCAATAATATATTTAAAATTACAAAAAATTATATCATTTATAACATCAAAATATTAAGCATTAACAAAAAAAAATATTATTTAAACCTTAAGATGGCAACGGTCATGTTTGTCTTGAATTTAAATCAAACCCTAGCATTCGTTTTGGACTTGGTTTGCAATAATATAAAGTTCAATTTAAAAATTATCAGGATGAGATTGCAAGCTTCGAACCCGCTTTGGTTCATTCATTATTTTAATTATGAGAACGAAAGATTAATAAATTTACAATTGAACTAAGCAAGTATATAATTTTTTTTAATTTATTTGAATGACAATATTGTGAAAAAAAGAAGAAAAAGAATGCATGATTTTCTGTAAGGAAAGAAAATGAGAATAATAATAAGACAATCAGTATCATGAAGAAATAAGTTGCATCTTCGTCCATGTGCGGCATTCTAAAGAAACAATTACTTGCACATTTTGTGCTCTATCAAGAGACTGTTATCATACTACAAACAGGAAACAAAGTCTCCAAGACTCATCTATGCTTTTTCTTGTAATTTTCTTCTATTTCTCAACCCCCTGTTGGCTTGGGTCTCGTTTTGGAAATTATAGTTGAAACGCAGTGTTTGAATTACTATGAAAGTTCATAAATTTTATTTGCATTGTTATCATTTGTAGTTATTGGCACTAAAATAATCATCTGATCCTATAATTGGTATCAGAACCAATATGATGACTTCGATTCACAATAGGGCTGTTTGGGGAATGAATTGTAGGCCCGTACACGAAAATAAGTGCCCACATGACGAACAAAAATGTATTTAGGATTAAAGTCTCGGTGTTTGTCATGATCCAACAGATGACTATTACAAGATTGTGAATATTTTCAGGAACAAGTATTTAGTTTTGTAGCATAAACATTCTATATTTACAGATTTTTTATTTGTAATCTTATATTTTATTACATCACATATTTATGATTAATGTTAATTATATATTTAAAGAAATATTATATATATATACATGTGTTGTACGAAATATAATATGAAATAAATTCCAACTCATTGAAATAAAAAATTCGAAAAACTTCAAGCCTGGTGCCAAACATATGGATGACAATCCATAAAAACAGGCTCATTGGAATCTTGACAACCGCAATGGAAAATAGGTCGTACATCAAAGCCCCGGACAGCAAGACCATATTTTAGATTTTCAGTGTTAATCTCCCTCAGTCGGATCTCAACCTCACCGTCGTCTCCCAAGTTATTGAAAAATTCTCCGAGCTTGATCTCCATCCATCCATCACCTCGACATTCAGGAAATCGTCCATTTTGTTTAGGACTTCTCCTGACTTTATCAAGAAACACGAGATAACCCTCATCAGC
Organism: Paulownia fortunei; assembly: GCA_019321725.1. Lineage (NCBI taxonomy): Eukaryota > Viridiplantae > Streptophyta > Magnoliopsida > Lamiales > Paulowniaceae > Paulownia > Paulownia fortunei. The sequence goes on from CM033115.1 coordinate 4,883,616, forward strand.
ACCCTGATCACTTTTTTCTTTAGCAAATGTTACTGATGCAGTTGCCCTCTCAAGGTTCTTGGTATCATCTAGTTTGAACACCAGAAATGCAGCGTAACTCGTCTTCTTGTGCAGGTTTTTAACATCAACGTTCGCCTTTATGTCTAGCCAATATACTTCCACTAGCTCAGCCACCTCTATCGTTGTCGCCCTGTGCACGACACAAAGACAGAATAGTAAAAAATTTCAATTTTATGAGAATTTAGAATCATCCAAACAAGCTCGAATATAAAAAAGGAGCCTGTACCCTGGATATTGAGTGAATTTCCAGTGTTTCTGATTATCTTGGTGAGTTATTGTAAGTTCCCTTGCTGTCTTGAACAAGCTCTGCATCAACCGTATAGAATAAAATCAGAAATTCTTAAGGGACTTGAGGATGGGTTCAACAATTAACCCCGTTCGGGGATTCACAGAGAATCCCAAAAGCTATAAAATAATAAACATTTTTCAGACTGTAAACAATAAGCAGAATTCAACAATACTCAGCAAGCAAATATCAGATGAAATATTGGTCTCTCGTGTGCAAATTATTCCATACTTTGAGCAAAGGTTGAAGGTTGTCTTACCATTGTGCTGCTGTGTTAACACTAGTGTGTGTTCTGTGTGTATGTCCTCTGTGCTCTCAGCACCACAAATCTGTTGTCTATTACTCGAGTATACAAGGAGCAGTTTCAACTAGTATTACATAAATGTGATTGGTAATTTACATTCCACTTATTTATGCTTCCTGGTAAATTTCGTGTGATAACTGCTCTTCTTACCTCGTCTCAGTAATTCGTACGATAGAGGGTCCTAGCTACAACATAAAACATTATCGAGAACAACATATTATGCAGTAATATTAAAATTATTACTACTTATATGTATGTTTTAATTGAAGGTTCTTAAACTCATAATCCTGGAAATAATTGATATTAAGTTTTCACTTAGTGCATATATAACTTGACCACTCGATAACATGTGTTTATATTCTTGTTTATTATAAGATCAGATGTATACCATTGATCACTATCTGCAGATTATTTCCGTACAATGGAAGTATGTATACCAAATATCTTACGTTAAGGTGTCATAAAGTAAAATATTACTTGTTATTCAGTGACTGAATCAACTTAAAATGGTCTTCATGGTAGATAAGTCTAAGAACATTCGCCAAGGACCACACACCACGCCGACAAAGACCTTCACTAGTTTAGCTAAAATGGTCATTTTGGTTGACAAGTCTAAGAACGTTCATCAAGGACCACACACCACGCCGATAAAGATGTCATGCCCCAGGTCCACAGCGTGTGGGCTCTCAAGCTTGACTTCCGCGTAATACACTCTAATAAACAATTACTTTATGTTTGTCATCATTTCATGAAAATAATTAATTCAAGTTGATATAAAAGTTCATTGTACCAACTTATAAACCATTTCAATTTTCCTTGTACAATCAATGTAGCGTATCGCAATCATTCCCCGTTGGACAAGCGACATCCTGTTTGCATTCCTTTCCAAGTCCAGGATCACTCAGTATACATCTGATCGGAACTCCCTCGCTTACAATACCCTCGGGGTTGGCTCCAAGAGCCCATTATGCATGGTCTCACTTTTGGACAGTGGTCCCGGACGTGACAAACAAAGGGTACTATTAGCGTGGAAGGTCCTCCACCTACAACTAATATATAATATCACAATTACCCCCCATTGAACAAGCGACATCTTGTTGTGTTCCTTCCTTACTCTAGAACGGCCTCTAATACACATTCGACAAATGACAAATGGTATCAGAATCGACCCCAAGATTACTATCGACACAGGAGGTTCAATCGAATATTTAATGTGGAAGGAACGCATCGTATCCAATTGAGGGTGATGTAATATCTCACATTGGTTAAAAAGAATGCATTGTGTCCAATGGGGTGATTTAATATCCCACGTTGATTGTAAGAGAAAAATTAGAATGATTTATAAATTGGTACAATTTACTCTCTAGTAACTTAATTAATTATTTTTGCAAAACGAGGATATATATGAAATAATTGTTAAAAGCCTATTGTGCCAAAATCTCACTTTTAGACCGTCGTCCTGTATCCTGAAGCAGGACATGATTAATCCAAATTACTACAAAAATTTATTTTACCAACTTATAAATCATTTCAGCTTTTACCCCATAATTAATGGGGAATGTCATAAAATCCCTTTCACTCGTAAATGCCCTCTTGTTAGATAAGTCTAAGAACCTTCACCAAGGACGACTAACAAAGATTTTCACTAATTTAACTAAATGGCCTGCTACATTTTCTTGGTAGATAAGTCAAAGAAAGTTCACCAAGGACCACTCAGGACGCCAACAAAGACTTTCGCTAACTTAGCTACATCTGCAATTAGACGGAAAATAACCAACTCAACTTCTGACCTTCACTCAGTCGAAATATTGTTTTTTACTTTCTTTTGTAAATTTTTAAAATTATGTTACATTTTTGGAAATTAAAAAATTATTTAAATATATTATATAAACTATTTTATGTTTTATTTATCTTAAAATATATTTTTTAATTTTTGAATGTGAAATTTCATTAATATCTAAACATTTATATATATAAAAATAGGCATGTGTCATGCACAAAACTTTAGTTTCCCTCCAAGTACTCTGCATGGCTTTACTTTACCTCCACTATGTCCCATCCAAGTAAGCAATTTCCAGCAAAATCTAAATTTTTGGGAAAAACTTGTCTTGAAATTATTGATTTTTTAAAGATAGTATCCTTAAATTGCCACGAGTTCCAAAAGAAATGACGAAAATTAAAATTAGGCCAACATATAGGACCAAAAAGTATAATTTTGCTCTTATAGTATTATGTTCATTGCAATTGTCTTCAAAAATATTATCTGAATATCCTACTTTGTCGTTGACCTAAATTTGGATGTAAATCCGATTGGTAACGATGAAATAAGGTAGCTTTTTGTTTAAGCAACTTGCACCTATGACCTAATTGATAATGAATTCAAGTCACTTGAATGGGTTAAAAAACCAACCAATATTCTCTTATATAAATAAATAAATATGATTGGTATATTTTGTACACTTGTGGGAGAGGGGGGGTTTAATATAATAAATTATAAATGTTATGGGATGTTCTTTATTTTTTTTTTTTCTATTTTTAAAGATTCCTAAACTTAGGGTTTCTTTTTTTAAAAAGAATTTTACTTTCTTTAAGCTTTCCTATTTTATCAATAATTCATGACTTTCCTTAAAAAAAACTTCCTGATTGCCCTTTTTTTGTTAACATTTTATTTTATTGAGATTTGCTTTCTATAAGATTTTCTTTTCTTTAAGCCTTCCTCTTTTAAAATATTTTCCATTTGTTTTTATTTTGTTTTAAATGTTCATGTTACTTTCATTTGTTAATATGACAATTTAATACTTTTTTAATTACTTATTAAATCTATGAAAAATAAACTTAACATTTAACAATATACTAAAATATACAAGTACAACAGTAGTATCAAAAAATTAATTATCATCTTTTTGAAGCATAATTTAATGATAAGTTGAAAAAAAAAAAATATAAGATAATTATAAGCTAAAAATGACAATAGTGAAACGGAAGTGGATAGTTTTTATTATGATAAATAATGTTGAAGGTAACAATCAACTTATACTAATATATGTGTGCAGGAATTATTTTGGCGAATAAATGTATGAATCGAAACGTGTAATGAATATACTTTTTGGATTTTCCCTCCATTTTAATTTTCTCCTTGTTAAAATCTTTGGGAATGATTTTAAAATATATCTACAATAGGGGTTGAATATGTCACGATAAGACAATCGTTTATATTAGTAGCTCTAGAATGTTACTTACAAGATATCAAGTGGCAATATTAAACTTTGTCTTTAATTATATATATTTAGTGATAATAATTTTATTTTATTATAATAATAATTTTCATAATTTTAATAGTGAAAAAAACTTGTGTATAAGTTGTCACTATTAAAAGTAACATGATCAATAAGAGATCGATTCAAATCTAAAATTCGGTAAAGAGAGTGCTTCAAAACGGATATGGCTTTTTAAATTACTTGGCAAATCAGCTGAAGAAATAACTCAGTTTTTTGTTTTTTTTTTTGGATAAAGCAAGCGAAATTTGCAAGAGCTTCAGCTATTGTGTTTCCTTCACGGCATAAATGTCGTAATCTTGCACTCTAATTTCCTCATAAGACAACGAGCCTTGGTGATCAATTGTTGCAGTGACCAAAGTCCGACCCTTGGAGCTTGTAAAAGATGAATGACAATCTGAATCCAAGTATTACGAATATCTTGTAAGTCACAAGCATGAAGTCCAATAATCACTGCCTTAAATCTCTCTGCCTCTTGTGTTGGTTCTTTCCCCCAAAAATTCTGAAAAAGCAAACACAATCTTTCCTCAAGAGTCTCCGAGAATACCAACTGCACCTGCCAAATTCGGATTTCCCTTCGAAGCTCCATCGAATTGAGCTTAAACGATTTGGGTGATGGTGTTTTCCAATTAACAATTTTGGGATGGATAAGAGTGTAGATCGTCTCATAACTCACCTGAATCAAAGGTTGGGGGGGTTTAAATTTTTGCTAAGAGAAATAACCCTAAAATCTCTTTTGATTGAACTTGTAATGATCTAAAATCTCTCTAATCGTATCTGCATCTTGTTTTACATCCTACTATACTAAGTCCCAGCCTCATCTCTCTAATCTCTTTTGATGCATCTTGGATTTGCAAAAAAATGAATTTTTTGAATTGAATTTTGATTTTCTGCCTTATTTTGGACGCATGTTGATTTTTGAATTCAACCTCATCATGCCCCTCATTTTTTCAGTATCCAAATAACTATTAAGGAAAATATTCCTAAAAAATCCTAAAATCATGAGATTAGTAGAGGAAAAGTCAGAGATTAATTATTATGAGGATATTGTCAATTATGATGAAGATTCTACTGCAATAACGAGTGATGAAATCTTGTCAAGACAAGTGCAGAGAATTATGTGATCATTCGGGTACAATTGTAAATTTTTTCTATGTATCGTTTCCTTATTCTGTGAGTTATTGTAAGAATTTTTTCTATTGTACAATTGTAAAAAAAATTTCTCTGTATTTTTCTATTGTACAATTGAAGTTTAATTAATTACCAAAATCCAAAAAAAATTCATGGTACCAAAGCCAAAACCAGTAGACCTTGAAACCTTTGAAAACAAGCCTTGAGCCTCGTCCTCAAACACCAAAGAACCTCAACTCACTATCCAATCATTCCACTAATATTCCGGCCTAATTTTCATTAGACTAAACATCACAAATTTCCTCTTGTGGCACTCCCAGATTGTCCCTTAATTCATTGCCTTGGTATTCATCATAATGTTATAAGTGAAGAAAAAACAACAGAACAAGTCACGCATGACAAAGGAAACAAGACTCCAAATCCCGAGTTCTTGCTTTGGACTGATAATGGTGGACTTTTGACTACTTAGTTGCTTGGAACCATGAAATAAGATGTGTTGAGCATGATATTTGGAGCAGAGACAACATTTTAGGTCTGGTTTTCCCTTGAGGAGTACCTTCTGCCTTTTACAGTGGAGAATGAAGGTCATTTGAAGAATCTCTTAATAACTCTCAAGAAGGTGTTGAAAACCCATGAGAAGAAGGACTTCAAGTCAATACGTGATAATCATGTCACTATAAAGAAGCCTATTCCTATTCTCGATAAAGCTTTCCATTTGCTCGCCGCTTGGGCCTGAAATACATGGGTTTCTGTACTGCTATGCAGACAAAAACTCCCTATCCCACCTTTGTCCATTTTCTCCTTGCCTTTCAAGTACGTGAATAAACGATGGCAGCACAAAAGGAGGAGAAAAACTTCATCTCGAACATATATAATACTCAATATAACCAAGAAAATAGCAGCAATAATGGGTAGTGCTTGGCAAGGTCGATCTGAATCAACATAAGGACAAGAATCCTTACACACAACCTCAGCATACCGACAACAATGGCAACGATGAACCTGTTAGATTTGTTGAAAGAATCATTATGTTTCTGTTGATTGCCAGTACAAGTTTGATTACTCATACCAATCTTAGGATCTCCCTCAAAAACTTGATGCTCTTGCTCTCAATAATTCTGATGATTAATCATTTAGATCAATTTGGGAGTTGTTGCACACATGACAAATGATGCAGGTAAACTGTCTTACATACAGCCTTATTATGGAAAATATGTTGTTTATGTTGTAACTGGAAATTCTCCCTATTTCTCTTATAGGTGATGCTAGTGTTAAAAGATATTCTTGGTGTGCCTAATTTGACCATAAATCTGATATCAATTGGGAAATTAGCATTTGATAATATATGCAGTACTTTTGAGTTTACTAATTCTGACTTTATTGTTAAGGACCAAAATCAAAGAATGATAGCATATGAGCATAAAAAGAGGGCAATTATATGCCCTAGATGACTGTTCTCAAGAGGCTTTGGGCGCAAAAATGCAAGGTGGTTCTTGTTTAATAATTTGGCACCAGAGGCTTGGATATCTGAACTCAAAGTTACTAAGTTTGTTGAAGGAAAAAGGATTTCTAGATGTTGCCCATTGGACCTCCAATCTTCTACTTGTTATCGTTGCAGGTTGTAACTACTTTTTAATACCCTAAATGAAATATCAAAGTTTCTTCTTTAGAAAATTCATTATGAACTTTGGGGGCCAGCGCCAATAGTCTCAAACCAATATCTCTATTTTTATGCAATTTTTGTTTGATGACTACTCCCTTTTTACTTGGCTTTATCCTCTGAAAAGAAAATCGAATTTCTATGATTGCTTCCAAATATTTCAAAATTTGTTGAAAATTAATTTTATCTAAGATTAAAAATTTTCAACGTGACAGAGAAAAGGGGAATCTAGTTTGAATTTCTTCTTGGAACATATCAAAAAATGTGGAATTCATTTACATGTTTCATATCTTGGGACCCCTGAGCAAAATGGCATCAATGAAAGTAAAATCGACACATTGTTAAGATCGGATTAACTATGATTTTCATGCAAACCTGCCATTATCTTTGTATGTTTGCATTTCCCTCACAATTGTATACTTAATTAATCATTTTCTCTTCTCAGTTTTGAAGCATGAGAGCCCCTATTACAAACTTTATAATCAACATCCAAATTACAGAGGTGGGATGTCAGTGTTTTCCTTCTTTAAGGAACTAAGGCGTCTCAAAGTTTGCCAAGACAACATACACGTGTGTTTTTATTGGTTATGTCCTATTAACTAAGGTTTTAGGTGTTTGGAACCTAAGATGAAGTGTGTGTGTGTGTGTGTGTGTGTGTGTTTCTTGACATGTTGTGTTCGATGAAAGTGTTTTTCCATTCAACCAAAAAGGAAAATTAATGATTCTCCTTCACTCAAAATTTCAGAATTTTCTTTAAATGATGAGTGGATTTCTCCACCACAAGATGACAAATCAAAGGATAAAGGTGTATCTTCCAATGTTAACAACTTACTAGAGCAAAATTTGGAAAGCATGATTTTTTAACAATCTAATAAACTTTCTTATTGGAGTTCCAATCAAGTTTCAAGAAGTAATCCACGAAACCTGGAGGAAATTGTAGAAGGTCTTGAGCAGCAAAATAAGGCAACTAAAGAGGCACTCACTGTCAATTATGATGAAGATTCTAGTGTGGTGCATTCTACAGAATTTGCACCAATAAACTTGGCCAATCAATTTCCAACATAATTGGAAATTAAAGCTAAAAATAATCACCTGCGACTCAATAAAACAGAAGTTGGTGTACCTTCGTGCTTATGCTTGACAAATATCTAGCATTTCATCAGCATCAAAATGAAGCAATGATTGTCTCTCAAGCTTCCACAACCAACGCAACCAAACCAAAGACTTTAAAAACAACCGTCGAAGATGCTAAGTAGATGATGGCCATTCAAGAAGAGCTCAAAGCTCTTTATGACAATCAGACATGGGAGCTCATTCCTCACCCACATGATGCCAATGTAGTTGGTTCATTGTGGGTTTATCGCATTAAGTACGAAGAGGATGATTCTATTGAATGGTTCAAGGCTCGTTTAGTAGCAAAAGGATTCACCCAAGTCTCCAGCATTGACTATGTTCAAACTTTTAGTCCAGTAGTCAAGCCAAACACTGTTTGCTTCATCATTGCTTTGTCACTCTCCCTTAATTGGAGTTTGCATCAACTAGATGTTAAAAATACTTTCTGCATCATAAAAAGATAGTGTACATGGAGAAACAGTCAGATTTACAAACCAAACATGTCCAAGCTATGTTTGTAAATTAAAGAAATTATTGTACAGTCTTAAACAAGTGCATAAAGTTACGTGATCATTTGGTCTGTTGTACAGTTGTAAATTTTCTTTTTATGTAATATTTCCTTACTCATTCACTGTACTTGTATATGTTGAGTCATTTTTTAACGAAAAAGTTGGAAGGTTGATTACCAAAGACCACAAGTTTTTTAGTAACTACATGTTAACTAGATTAATTTTCTTTTAATCTAATATTATTTTTTTTCGCTTTTTTTAATATTTAAAAATAAATTAGTCAATATGGAAGTTCAACATGTATGTAAATACTTGTACACATATAATGGAAAAAACTATCATGTTCAAATATATTCTAAACCTTGTGAAACATAGTGAAAAATTTATTTTGTCATCTGAACTATTTGTATTTTTACACTTGACCGTCTTTTTTTTTTTTGTAATACTTCACTATCTAAACTACACAATTTTATACATTGTCATATATGCCTGAATTCTGGTGGGAAATTTTGCTAGGATTTTCTCACGTGCCATGGCACACCTGATTTTGATAAGCAAAACCATAAAATCATGTTAAGTTTACCACACTTTACCACTTAATTTTGCATAGTTTCTCATTTTGTTGCCTCAATTTCAAAATATATCCAAAAAATATGTATATTTATGTATTTTATCTCTTTTTTGTGCTATTCACCAAAAAATAAGTAAAATTAATACTTATTATAATTAAAAGGGTGAATTATAAAAACTACACCTGAGGTTTGATCTAATTAGAAAAAAAGCCTAGCTAATTTTTAAAATTTCAAAAACCACCCTTTAGGTTTGCATTAATCTTACATTTTGCACCTGTCGTTAGTTGACCTAACGAAAATTGCCAAAATATATTTGAGACAAAAATACCCTTGGGGCTATTTGTAATATAATATTGTATAGGGATATAGTTGTTATAATTTTTATATTTATTAAATATCACAATTTGAGCAACATTCTAATTCTTGTTGCATATTTTCATAATTTTTTTGATCTTTTTTAATCAAAGCATACTTATTTTATTGTTCAAAACTTCCTTTAGTATACTTTCATGATTTCTATTTTTTTACTAATGTTTAAATATTAATAATTTGAGCAAAATGTAAGGCTTAAAGTTTGCTCATATTATATATCATAAACTAGATAAATTTAAATATTAATGCAACTTATATTTAAAGACTAGAATATAAATTTACATTCAAAATTTTAAAACATAGATATATATATATACACAAAACAAATTAAAAATTTAAAAATAGGGTAAATTGCAAAACATAATTTGATAATTAAATAAAAATAATTTAGATAATATTTATAAATTATTTTTAAAAGTGATAAAACATACAAAATATAAAAAATATTAGAAAATAAAAAGAAGTAAAAAGATACTATTCATCTTCTTCATTGTCTCCTCCTTTTTCCCCCTTCCCCCCAACCACCAACCCCGTCTTCAAAGATTTTAGACATGAAATTGAGAAACAAATTGAGCAAAGTATCAAGACTCTTTGATCTAATCAATAAGGTAGATATTTAAGTTCGGATTTCTTGATTATCTAAAAAATAATGAGGTTATCTCCCAGTGGACTCCGTCTGCAAGTCCATAACTCAATGGGGTAGCTAAGCATAGTAACTGAACAATGTTAGACATGGTTTGGTCTGTAATGAGTTTCACTAGACTTTCTTGTTAGAGTAGTACCCAACATGTCAATTATTAACCATTTTTATACTCTTGGAATAGATAATCTTATTCAAAATATATTAATAAAACTGACACTTTTTTATATATAATTGCACTTGAGCAATTAGATAAAGGCTCAAGACCATACATAGCTATGGGGATGGTTGTGCATATAACGCCAATTATGGAATATATCTTCATGGCTTTAGTTTTAAATTAGTTTTGAATCGAAAGATTATTGAGATGGAACATCGATAACCCCGTTAGAGTTGCACACATGATACATGTTGAAAAGAAGAATGTCTTGTTCAATAGGCATCAGTGTGGTGATACTAGTATACGTGAATTGGTGCTTGTCAGGGAATGAGTACATTGAACAGGCCTATAGGAAATTCTCAATTGGAAACATTATTCATCGAATAAGAATTTTCTAATTACGATAGTGCATGAATTAGTTCTTTAATTTTAGGCACCATAGTAGTCTTGTGCACAATATCATACATTTTGATGTATTCTCTAATTGCATGACAATCATAAAGGGTTTTATGTTGGATATATGAACTTTATGTATGAAAGTTAATTAGTGGCCAACAAAAGATCAATCACCTATCTAGTAAAATATGTGAATCTTTTATACATTCCCTGGCCCTTAACTCAGAAGTCTTTAGCCAAAGTAAGATGAATATTTGATGAGAGTTTTCTAATGATTCATCAGAAGTCAACATGACTAAGAATGGAATTATAGTTATTAAGTCAATTATAATTTCAACTAATAATACATGCCCTAAACTTAATTGGAAGATTTGTTGACAAAGAACCAGACTTGCAAGATACTCATAATAGAAATAGGTTCACTTGCTAATTCACCTAAGACTAGCTAGTCAAGATGTATTGTTATGTGCTTCCATTGACCTGTGAAGTTCATAAAATTAAGTAGGTAATTTCAAAATAGATTAATTAATTAGAATTTTTTTTATTCACTAAGTGACAATAGTTGCAAACCTACTGTTAGTTTAATTGCGAACCTAATGAGCCACACAAAAAAAAAATGGATTACTTCTATCTAGAATATTATCGAAGAAGTTAGATCAAATTAATTGATGGAGATTAATTTACTTGGAGTTAGAATCAATTTACAGAGTTATATTAATTCAATAATTAAATAATAAGATTATTTAATTGAACCTAATAAAGATTAGCGTCTCTTTAGAAATAATTAATTAATTAATTATATCAATTAATTAATGAACCTTAAATTAATTTAAAGAATCAAAATAATTTGACTAATATAAATAATGAGATTATTTATATTGTGCCTATTTAATTAGGTGGTCTTATGGAACCAATTTAACTGGCTTAATTAATTAATAAAGATTAATTAATAAGCAAGTTAAAGGTTAATAGGTTCATAGGAGAGGCCTATTGATAGTCTTTAATTTTAAATTAAAGACTCCATATCTTAGATGGAAACTAATTAAAATTTAGAGTTTAATAGATAAATAATCCAAGATATGTCTTAGATAGAAACAAACTAGAGATAAAATAGGAAGGGGTCTTAGATTCATAATGAGATTAGGGTAAGATCTAAGAGTAGTATAAATACACTACCATAGTGGGACGAATTCTTGATGCTTGTAAAGCAAAAATCTATCCATCTCAAGAATAAAAGTAAATGCCCCCTTCTTTATTTAGTGCTCTGATTTTTGTTCTATCAAAGGTTTCATAATCTTTGATATCTAGATTAATTCTCCTAATTAATGTTGAAATTAATCTACACTCCCAAAATTCTAGATTAGAAATATTTTTTTAATATCTTCTAGTAAAGATATTGAATTATGATCCTGCTCGTCATGTGGATACTGTCAAAAGGAAGACACTTGGATTCTTGTGGGTGAAATATTTCTAGTCTAGTCACGATTTGAATCGTTCAAGTCAGCTTCATCAACCGAAGCGCTCAATGCAGGTATAATCGCAAAAAGCATTATTTTTAATTGAACAAAGTATTCAGATATTAATCGATTAATCACATCAGATCCGAGACAACATGTATTTATAGTTTAATGCATTTTTTCATAGCACTTTGTCCCGTTATTTTGCAAATCCAACATTCCTCTTTCATTCTAGGGTTATACTCTAGAAACAATGATATAACAATTAAGTAGAGTGTCAACAAAGTTGGTGCCTAAAACACCATATGAGATGTGATCTCATATGGTGTGGCAAGACTCCTTCTTACAAATACTTTAAGGTATGGGTTTGCTCTGCTTATGTGAAGTAGCAAGTGGGAGATAAGTTGGATTCCACCTTATGCAAGTTTGTGTGGTATCTAAAAAAATTTATTGGATACTACTTCTAAAACCCCTTGGAGTAAAAATGTGTTTGATTTTAGGAATGTCACATTCCTAGATAAGACATTTATATTAGATAGAAATGGCGAGGTTGTCGAACTTGAGAAAACTCAAGATCCACAACAAGTCCCACAACAAGAAATAGTGTCAGAACCATCTACAACTAACACTTTGGACACACATCTTCCTTAGAGATCCGAAAGGATCTCAAGGCAATCTAATAAGTATGGCTTTTTGTAAGAGAACAATAAGGAAGGGCAACCGTTGGATAATGATACAAAAAACTATGAAGAAGTGATGTCTAACATCGACTCAAAAAGATGGCAGGATACCTTGCAATTCAAGATGGACTCCATGTACTTAACAAGGTTTGGACCTTGTGGACCACCACAGGGTATTATATCCATTAGCTACAAATAGGTATACAAAAGGAAGTTTGGAGTAAATGAAGACGTAGGACTTATAAGGCATGATTGGTTATGAAAGGTTATACTCAAAGATAAGGACTGACTGTGAGAAAACTTTCTCACCAGTGGCGATGCTTAAATCCAATTGGACCTCAATGGGAATATTGAGAAGAAGATCTACATGAAGTAACTAGAGGGCTTTATACAAAAAAAGAAGCAAAAGGTTTACAAGATTTACAAATCCATTTGTAGACTCAAAACAAGCTTCTCAAAGTTGAAACATCCAATTTGGCAAGACAATCAAGTCCTTTCTTTTTCTCAAGAATTCAGAGGAACTTTGGGTGTACAAAAAGGATAGTGGAAGTGCATGATAATTTTTGTACTCTATATTGAAGATATTCTACTCATCAGAAATGACGTAGGGATGTTGCAGTCAATAAAAACTTAGTTGTCTACTTAACTTTCCATGAAGGATTAAGGAGAAATATTTTATATATTGGAGATTAAGATCTATAGAGATAGATCTAAGAGGTAGATCAGACTATCCCAATCCATGTACAGAGATAAAATGCTAAAGAGTTTTAGCATATAGGAATCCAATAGGGGTTTTTTGCTGATGAGTCAAGGTATTTCTTTCTCTAAGTCTAAGTCTCCAAAAAGTCCTTAGGAACAATAGAGGATAACTCACATATCTTATGTATTCGTCGTTGGAAGCATAATGTATGCTCTGCTATATGTTAAGAATAATATGTGCATGCTCTGAGTGTCATAAATAGATATCAATCTAATCCAGGTGAATAGCACTAGAAAGTTTTAAAAACAATCCTCAAGTACTTATGAAGGACTAAGGATTTGCTCTTGGTTTACACCAATGAATAATTCAAATTTAAATGCTTTTTAGATTCTAATTTTTAATTCAATGTAGATGATTTGAAGTTCATGTTCGAATTCGTATTCATCATAAACAGTGGGCTGGTCAGTTGGAAAACTTCCAAGAAATAGACGATTGAGGATTCTACTATCGAGGCTGAGTACATCGCTGCATGTGATGCTGAGAAAAAAATTATTTGGATTAGGAACTTCGCCCAAGCATTGTGTAATACCCGAGCCTCACACTACTCATCTGGCCAATATAGTTCATGCATTTTATGCCATGTATGTGTCATTGCATTTTAATTGATATTTCATAATGCATTATATTTTATACGGCATTTTAATAATTAAACTTTTAAAGTTGTCACGGATATTAGTTTCCAAATTCTTTAACCTATGGTTGAGTTGGTACTAAAATTAGAATTTATGTGTCAATTATCAGATAATATTATGATACACGTAAGTGAAAGGTGGCATCGTTGTATTTATCGTTGTAGGATAAACTATGCAAATAAATTAATTATGGAGAAAATAATGATAGTAATAGTAATAATAATAATAAAAGAAAATAAGGGTATTATCATATTAATTAAGAGGGTGTAAATTCTTACTAGAAAATAAATTTGGGGGTTTATAAATAAATATCAAAATATTATGTATTAATTATATATATAATATAATATATATATATAGATGTATGAAATATATTATATATATATGTATAGATGTATGAAATATATTATATATATATGTATAGATGTATGAAATATATATAGATATAAGTATATGTGTGTAGTATAATAAAATAATATCATAATATATATATGTGTGGATACACGTGTATAGCTTATGTTTAGATAAGCATATTATATATGTATATATATATATATATATTATTAGAATGTTAGTTTCTATATACATATATGTATACACATGTATAGTGTATAGTAATAGTTACAATATATTACACATATGTTATAATATATTATATTATATTAAGGATAAGTATACATATGTTATAATATTATATTAGGTTTTCTTAGTAGCTAAGTAATGCTTAAGATATTAAAACAAGATATTATACAGATGTTATAATATATAATATTATATTAAGGATAAGTATACATATATTATAATATTATATTAGGTTTTCTTAATAGGCAAGTAATAGTTAAGATATTAAAACACCACACACACATATCCACGGCAGCAAAAGAAAGGAAAAGAGAAGAAAAAAAAACAGAGAAAGAAAGAACAAATTTCAACTGTAGAAATTTGAAAAAAATTTAGGTAAGTTTTTTCTTATTTTTGTACGAATAAAAATATATATTTATGCCGTTTATTTCTAATTTAAAAGAAAATTTTTGATTCAAATTAACTAGTTATCTTCTTGTGAGATAATAATTAATATACACCTTTAATTCAAAATTAGTTACAAAAATTTGATTTTATTATTTTGTATTAACTGGATGAAAGAGCTAATTTAATTGAGAGATTTGTTACGGAGATTATAACACATCAATTAGATAATATTAAAATGAATTCGAGATGAGAAATTAATGTATTTAAAAGGTTCAAATTGGTATTTTAAGGTTTGATTGTTATATAATTAAATTTAAAATTTAAGACCCCTTATGAGATTTGATATAGAAACCCATTGATTAAGAATAAAAATTAATACGTTATACTTTTAGAGGCAATCTTATATCTAAAGTTAGAGAGGAGAATCTTGTTAACCTTCAGTAGGATATCAAATGTGAAAGGTAAGTGAAAATTCATTTGCAACTACAATGCATGGGCATAGTATTTCTTGACTTATTTATATTAAATGTGATCCTTGTGTCTTGATGAATATCATAAATATCTTATAGTGCATACGTTGATTGGATGACAGGACATGTGATTCACTGTGTCATTGAACATGTCATTCATCAACATTTACACGTGCATGCATAATACGTGCTCACAGTTAAGGTTTTACATGCATAACATTATTTTCAGAAAGAAAATGTTTTGATTGGCCACTACTAGTGTACCGAGGCTCATGTGTGGCTTATTTATATGATATTTGGGACGCCGCGAGTATTACTTTTTGGAAGATCATAGAGGTTGACAGGAGGTGTGCCTCTGGTGGTCACGAGAGGGTGGACCACTTGACTGTACCCTTAATAATGCCGCCGGTGGGAATACTTCTGGAGGGTCACAGGGGAAGACAGGGGGTGGACCTTTGGTGATCCCAGGAGATGGCCCCCGGACTATGTTGATCTATTTATGGTCATGTGATTATTGATATTGTCGAGAGCTCTATTCGGTACATTGTAAGTGGGTCAATGGCCCAATGATGGAAAATGATTTTAAATAAAATAATTTTGATGCATAAGTTCACATTCTTGTCATAATCTCATAAAAATGTATTGCATTTATATTGGATTATCCCCTTCAGCATGCATGATTTTCATTTACTGAGCATTAGCTCACGTAATTCATGCATTGTAGGTGAGTTTGATAATACTTGAAGCCATTGACTTACTGAACGAGCGGCTGAAGTTCCTACAGGTTCTGAGGATCAGTGTACATGGATGACGACCTGTCGGGCTGGTTGTTAACTTATTTGATTTTAGAGTTTATTATATTAGGTTTTGCGATTTGTACTGTGTGTTACTTTTAAAACTTTTCTGTACATGGGTATGTAAATGTTATGGTTGTTATGGGTCCTCTGCAGGTATATATATATTAGTTTGTGAGTGAGAAAAATAATTTATTATTTATTATGTTGTTAAAAGAAAAAAAAATTGTACATACACATAGGATTTATAATATCAAAATTATTATATCTATAAATATATGTGTGTGTGTAGAATTGGGGGTGTTACACATTGTGCGTGATTCCAACCATTGTTGATCCAATACCTTTGTATTAGGATAATAATAGGGCGATTACACAAGCAAAAGAGCCAAAATCTCATCAAAAATCTAAGCACATCATGAGGTGATACCACTTGATTCATGGGCAACGCCAAAAATAAAAGAATTACCTCTGCAGAAAACATAGCAGATCCACTGACTAAACACTTAGCACAAAAGGTATTTGAAGGGTGTCTTGAGAAGATGGCGGTGAGGTACATAGGCAATTGGCTCTAAGGCAAGTGAGAGATTATAGTGTTCGGTGCTCTAATTAGTGGCTTCTATTATATTCTTGGACAAACACTCTTATTCAAAATATATTAATTAAATTGGCATTTCTTTATTTTGAATTGCATTTAGTCAATTAGATAAAGTCTATATACCATATATAGCTACGAGGCATGGTCGCGCATATGATAGCAATTATGGAATATATCTTTATTTCTTTGGTCTTAAACTAATTCCCAGTTGATGGTTCATTAAGATAGGACACCAACAAGCCTATAAGCCTTGCACACACAATACATGATCGAAAGGAAAATGTCTCACTCCATAAGCATCAGTGTAGAGATGTTAATACAGTGTGCAGGTGTTCATTGGGGAATGAGTACACCGAACAAGCCTGCAGGAAATTTTTAACTGGAAACATCATTCTTTAAATGAAAATTTTCTAGTTATAATAGTGCATGAATTATTCCTTGAACTTGAGGTGTCATGGTAATCTTATACATGACATGTTACACTTTGTATATCCTGATTGCTTAACAATCACAAAGGAATATATTAAATGTAACATCCTCGCGTATGAAAATTAATAAGTGGTCAACAAAAATTTAATTAATGAATGTGGACAAAGTGTACTACTAGTCGAGAAAGTAATCCACATAGTTGGATTAGGTTAATTAATGAATGAATTTGAACTAGAATTATTTTAATAAGTTAAATTAATTCATCTAATTAAATTATTATTTAATTAGATCTAATAATTGATTAGGACCTCTTTGGGAGTGAATTAATATATTGATTAAATTAATATATTAAAAATTAACTTAAGAAATTAAATTAATTTAACCAATATAAATAATATAATAATTTGGGATTGGGCTTAATCAAATAGCCAGCCCAATAGAACCAATTAATCAAGTTAGATTTGAATTAATTGATGAAAATCAATTAAAGTTCAAGCTCAAGATTAATAGGCCCTTAGAGAGGTTCAACTAGAAGTCTTAGAGAAAGTCTAAGACATCTTATCATAGATGAAATTAATCAAAGACTCCTAATCTTGAAAAGAAATAAACAAGATAAGAAAAGAAGAGATATGGATAAAATAGAAAGGGGATCAAACCTAGTAGGATTTTAATGTGTATGTGGATAAAATAGAAAGGGGATCAAACCTAGTAGGATTATGAATGATCAAAACTTGTGTATAAATGCACAAGCTAGGGTCGAAAATTAGAGAGCTTGTGAAGCACATTTTCGGCGCCCCTCATATACACCTACTCTCTCTCTTTTTCTCGTTATTCTTGTATTCTTTATATCATCAAAGTTCTATTCCTTTATGACGTTAGTGTAATTCTTCTAATCACCTTGTTGATTTTAATGTGTATGTGGATACTCGTAGAAAGGTTGTGATGTGGATACTCGTAGAAAGGTTGCACATGGATTCCTTGTGGATTGATTTTTTGACGAGGGTCAAACGATTTAAATCATTCCATACCCTACAGTCAGCCCGAGTGCATTTTAAGGTATGTCGTGAAACTTTCATTTAAATTAGCTAAGCTAGTAATTTAAGAATGCAACCGATTAATCACCACGAATCTGGGACTCATGTATTTAATTGTTACATACATGTTTTAATTTAATTTTCCTAGTGTTAAGTCTCGTGATTATGTGAATCCAACCCCTTATTGAATCATAAATTCTATTATTTAATTTACTTCATTAAATCATAAATTGGAATAAATTATAAATATAATTAGCAACTCCCATACCAATATGGAGCACTGATCTTCAATCTAAAAATAATCGATTGTACTAAAATCGTAATATCTTTTATTCGGGTTTAAATTAATTTGCTATTCAAAATGCATTTTAGCATGTTCAAATTTACATAGTGTATATACACAATCTTCATATTATAGAATGATTCAAGTGATCAAGTTATACTAATTGTTGATATTGTAAAAATACTTTTATCTATGAAGATCAATATTCAAAACTAGCAACATACTAACATATGTCAATGCGCAAGATCGGATTCTTAAAAATATTTTTAGGAAAACCATGGATTGTTTGGTATTATTTCTGGTATTTTGAGAAAATTATATTTGAGAGAATGTGTTTTTTATAATGGGATCAGAGAATACGTGGAGAATAAATATGTATTTGGATGTTTTGTTGGAAAATATAATTTGATGTATTTTTTAGAGATATTTTCAAATGTAGATATCTTGTCAACATTGTTTATTGTAGTTAGTGGAAAACATTTTCAATTGTATATATTTTGTCAATGTTGTTTTATTATGTTAGTGGGAAAGTAGTAAAATATATAATTATTTAATTAAAATAATAATTAATACGTATTTTGGGGAAATGAAAATATGTTTTCCCATAACAGCATGTGGCAAACATATTTTTTCATTTAGGAGAAGAAAAATGTTCCTCGAAAATGACTCCAAACAAGCCAATAATTTCAATTTAAAAAGTATAAATATTTTTGACACCTTCATATTGTACCTTCACCAACCCTAAAGTTTAAATTTTGTTTACATTAGTCCTTCAAGCCACTTTCCGATTATTTTTTCCCCAAAAAACAATCATATGTATTGCATGCCATTTTTTAAGGGCAAAAATGGTCAAAAGTTACAATTTAGAAAGTCGCACTTTAATCCCTAAATTAACTATAGTCATTAAAGTTTTAATTGTAGTATATTTTTGTTGGATTCGCTATAATCGCAGGGGTATACGCAGCAGAAAATTAAAATTTTTATCAAACATAAATTTAACCCCTTTGATTCGAAAGTGATTTTAACGATCGCGCTTATTCAAGTGAATATATAAATAAATATAAAATCGGATTATACCTTTCATGCACTCCAGTTGTTGTAGGAAATGAAACAATCAATTGCTTATCCTGGACTATCAGAACTCGCAGGGATCCAAGTGTCTCCCCTCTATCAGGTCCACGATACGGAAAGCAACACCAATCAAAAGGATTCGCTAGTATCCTTTTAATTGTTTACTAATCTAAAATCGAAGTATATTTTCAAAAATAATAAAGATTGATTCTTTAAGTTCTTGAAATAATAATATGAAGAAAATAATGAAGAAAATAACAAGAAACTGATTTTCTTTTTCTTTCTTTTCTTTTCTTGAAAAGTAAAAATAGAAGATTTTAAACAAAATATTTTTGCTCAAATTTTTTTTGAATTGAATTATGTAATTTTCATCCCTCATATATATATAGGGCTGAAAATTTTAATCTTTTTCCAACTCTTGGAAAGTTTTTTTATTTTGAACTATTTCAAAACTTTATCTTGGAAGGATTCCAAATCTTCCAAGAACTCTTCTTTTTTCACTCTTCTATTGTATGTGAACTAATTTGAGACTACATTAATAATCAAAATTGTCTACATACATTGTTGATATTAATTTGAACTCTTCAAATAATATCAAGATAGATATATATCATATATATATATATACTATAATTATATTTATACATAAATTAAATCTTAGTGGCCTATTTTATCCTATAAAATTGGTCACTATATTTATTTATTTATAAATATATTAATTAAATAAATCATATTTATTTAATTTATTCTTTTCATACTTTAGTGGGCTTTTTAAGTGATCCATATTTATTTTGGGTTTGGACTCAAAAATCCCCAAATCAATTCAATTGATTCAATCCCAATTTAATCAATCTAATTTATTAATCTAATTTACTCCAATTGAGCTTTCTAATCAAATTAGGTCCAATTAAATAATCAAATTACTTAATTGAATAATTTAATTTAACTATTAAATTAAATAGAACCCTTAATTAATTAATTGATCGATATTAATTAATTAATTTCCAACCATTGGATAAAATCTAAAATTAAAAATGTTACTTTTCATAAAGATATGTGACCCTCTTAGGTTCACTACTAAAATAGTAGTGGGTTTGCAACATTTGCAACTTATGAATAACAATTATTCCAATTAATTAATTCGCTTGGAATCAACTCTTTAATTCCAAAAACCTCACTATCCATGAAAACACCTAGCAAGTAATCATGACAAACTAGTCTTAACTGAAATAGCGAATAAACTTATTTCAGTTGCGAGTACCATATACGTACGGTCCTTTCGACAGCTAATCTACTGATTGAATCTAAGGCATGGATTATAAATCGAAACCCTAAATGATTCAATTGTTGTGATCCCATTTCAAGTTCCAATGATTCTTGATGAATCACAATTCATTCCGCCTTGGCCAAGGTCTTTAAATCACGAACTATGAAAACACAAGAGATTTTCTTGTTTAAAAAGACAAATGTCGAATTCTATGTTGGCCACTGACAAACCTCCATGCACACCAGTGCAACACCCAACATACCCCCTTTGTGATTGTCAAACAATCAGAAGATATATCAAAGTGCTGCAGGATGCACACAAGCCTACCATCGTGCCTCAAGTATGAGGACTAGTCGTGTACTATCGCAACACAGAAATTCTTATTTCGACGGACAAAGCCTCCAACTAAGAATTTCTTGCAAGCCATATTCGGTGTACTTGTTCCCTAATAAGCACCCACATATATGCACTTACGTCTCTACGCTAATACCAATGGAATGTGGCATCCTCGTCTCACGAGTATACATTATATGTACGAGTCTTATTGAGCTATTTGATGTCCCATCTCAAAAAACTCTCGACTCGAAACTTATTTAAAACCAAAGCCTTAGAGGCATGTTCCATGATCGCCATCATATGCGCGACCATGCCCCGTAGCTAAATTTGGTCTAAGGACTTTATCTAATGTGCAGAAATAAAAAATGCAAGACATAAGATAAAGTAAATATATTTTTATTAATATGATTTCCAATAAGATTGTCTTTACAAAAGCAAAATAGTATAATACACCCAATCTAATTGGGGCGTTGGGCATCCTACTCTAATAATCTTTTAGATATATGTGTATAGATATTTAAATGGATCAAAATTAAAATATATTAGATCTTTTTTCTTAATGGGTAATTTAATGAAATTTTATATAGTAAATTATTTTCAATTTTAATTTAATTTAAGTGATATGAACTAAATAACTTAAAAAATTAAAGTAAAGTTTTTTATGACTCTAAATTTGATTATTTAAGTCTACATTTTTTTCAAAACTAATAAATTTTACTAAAGTTTATTCTTCTTAAAAAGTAAAACTAAAAGATTTATTTTTAAGTTAATTAACATGTCATGTTTAAATTCATGAACAAATGTTTTATGATTCAAATAAAATAATATAATAACAAATATATGAAAAAGTCATCATTCATACAATCTATCAATTTCACAAAGCCCAAAGCGAAATACTTCTATCAAAATATTCAATCTATTAATTTTTAATCTAAATAGCCAAAGGTAACTTAATTCAAAAAAAAAATCTTAATTGCATTAAAATTTAATAATTAAATTTTTCAGAATAAAAAGTTGATTGAATTTGTTTTCGAAATTGAAAATTTTCATGAGTTTTCATATGTAAAATTTAATTTAAGAAGCTTTTAATAGTTTTCACTATTTTGTTTTATTGTCGAGTTAAAGGAATTACTCACTCAAAAATACAAGAGATGTTGGAATAGTGTCCAGCGAGGCAATTATATTGGCTGCTTTTGTACCCTTATAAATATATTCTCTTTCCATCAAAATTAATAAAGTTGGCGTTTCTTCATCTTTCACTGAATTTGGATAAAGTCCCATAAATCATAAATAGTTAAGGGGCATTGGTCGTACATATGATAACAATTATGAAATATACATTTATGGCTTCGATCTTATATCTTGCAAATCGAGATCGTTGAGATGGATATCAATGGTTCCACAAAAATTGCATATACATGACATGCTTGTAAGGAGGATGTCTCGTTTATGGGCATAGGGACACTAGTGTATGCACATTAGTGTTTGATAGAAAATAAGTACATTGAACAACTCTGCCTATAAATTCATAATTAAAAATAAAATATCGTTGAATATAGAATTTCTTCGTTACAATAGTACAAGATTAGTTTTTGAATTTAAGACACCATAATAATCTTATATGTAGTTGTTTATGTTTTAATTTATTCTCCGTTATAGGTTAATCACAAAGAGAATATTTTGAGTACAATATATGGAGATTAATAAGTTGCCAAAAGATGATCTGTCATCAATATTGATGAATAGAATTTTTTTTTATATTTTTTACGATTCTTGACTTGTAAGTTATTGGTTAAGGATACTGATATCATTGTTAAGTCATGTAACTAGAAATGAACACATAATTATTGGATTATCTGAGTTTCGTCTATTAATCTATACCTTAAGCTCAATTGAGATATTAATTGATGGAAGGTTTGTCTTCGTAATTGAAAAGGTTTGTTACAGTATTTGGATCTTCATGGCTTGCTTGACATTAACTATGATTTATGAATTGTTAGAATTAAGGTGTTAATTCTAAGAAGATTAATTAATTAAAACACCTTTGATTGTTCGTTTAAGTTATAAGAATTATGAACCCACAACTGATTTATTAGTAAACTAAGAGTCACATAGTAACTTGGACAAATCTATTTTTCAGTAAGTAAATAATTTGATTTTGGATTAAGTAAATTAATTAATTTATTTGACTTCAATTAATTCACATATTGGATTAATTTTATTAATTAATATGATCAGTTAATTGGATATATTGAAATTAGAGAAAGCTTGGAACAAATAATTAATTTTGGTTAGATCATAATTAAATGAGCCTTAATTGATTTATATCAGTATTTTAAAAATTGAAGCGGATTGATCGATTCGACTAGTTCAATTGCAAATTGGTGGTCAGTTCGATCCGTTCAGTGCAAAAAATAAAAAATTCAGTAGAAGCTGATCAAAAACCCTTTTTTGTTTTTTTATTTTTAATTTTAATTTTTTAGGAAACTTAAACTTGGTATCTGGTTTTGTATATGTGATTATTCAGATTTTGAGCCTTGTTAAATGTGTGTTTTTGGTTAGTTATTATCTTTTTTACCTTATCTCCTATATTAAAAAAATATAATTAATTTTTATTAAATCGGTCAGAACAGTGGTTGAATTGGTCCGATCAATTGAATCATTCGATTTGATCACTTGTATGATTATAAGAATATTGATTCATATGATGAATTAATTGATTGGATTAATTAAATAAGTTTAATTTATTTTAATTCTAGACCTAATAGATATGGGCTTAAATGAGATTACGGCCTAATAAAAAATTGAAAGATGAATAACTTCAATTTTAGAGGAGGAAGAAATAAGGTGCTTGAATAAATATAAGAAGTGTCTATAAATATACCGCTAGAGGACGATTAATAGAGGGATTTTTCACAAAAAAATCCTAAAATTTCCGCCTTAAATCAGCCCTCAAAACCACCCATCATCACTCTCCTTTTGTTATTTCTGTATTCTTTTTGTTCTTCTCTTTTGAATTAAAGATTCCAAAAATCTTATACACATTTAGGGAATGTTTGGTATTATTTTGGGTGTTATGAAAAAAGTATTTGGATATGAGTTTTGATGTGATGTATTAGTAGAAAAAATATTAAAAATGTGATTTATGTATGATTTTATTTTGAAAGAAATAATTTGAAATAGTTGTGTTTTAGCAAAACAAAAACCAAACATAGCACTAGTGTTTGTCTAATTGCTTCCTAAGTTTTATATAATAAGTCCTTATATAAGAATTATCTAATTAAACCCTATTGGAATAGGTCTAGTTTAGTTTTGGACATTCAAGGTATATTTCAACTTTAGCCTTGATTACGAGTTTATGATAGTCAATCAAAATTTCTAATTTCAAAATTCACTGTTCTCAGTTGAATGCTCAAGATATAAAATTTTGAATATAACTTATAAAAAAAAAAATTATACATAATCGATCAATCCCAAATAATATTGGGATGCATTGGTTAAATTTTGAATGTCATACTTTGCATTGTTGAAAAATTTAGAAAATTCCGCTACGTCACCTATCTCAAGGCTATGCGAACCCAACAAAAAATTACTCAATATTTAATAATTTTTATTCATTTATTTTTGGTTTTTATACATTCATTACTAAATTACTTTATTTGAATCATGCAACTTTTGAATTTTTATGAACTTAAAAATAACATATTCATTAACTTAAAATAAGTCTTTAACATATCCATTAACTTAAACTAAATCTTTCTTTTTTTTTTTTCAATTTCGATAAGGTTAAATTCTAGCAAAAATTATGTTAATATTTTAAAAAGAGTATAATTAAATAATTAGTTATAAAGTCAAATACAAATTTTTAGTTTATCTTTTAAATTTATTACACCATATTACTTGAAATTAAATTAAAACTAAAACTAATACTACTATAAAAAGATTCATTAAGTTGAATAATAAAAAAACAAAGCTCTATTATATTTTAATTTTGACCCATTTATATTTACATATTTTAAAAATCTTATCATTTTAGATCTATATAACTTATTTAAAAAAATATGCTATAAAATATAATATGTGGACTATAGCATAAAATGATATTTTCAAAGTAATAAAAAAGAAATTGAAGTACAGCATGATAATGGATCAAAGGAAGAAAAATATAATAAGAAGACTTAGAGTATATGGATGTTTTAAAAGAAATGTGCATTTGCAAAAGTGCTAATTTTTAAAATAGTTAAAAAAGTATCTAAAAAACATAAATTCCAATAATAATTTTACTTACTTTTTTCTAAAAATTTATATTGCCTATTTATTTTTTGGATGTTGGTCTCATTTGGGCCGAAGAGCTTAACAAAAAGCATTAACTCAATCCCTAATATTTATCAAATACCGAAATCCATATTTATCAATCACGAGATCATTTTCGCATAATTTGCCTCACAATTCTTGAAAACCCAGTTTTTCCACAGCTTCTTAGTTCTCCTTCTCGCCAAATTCAGTGTTTTTCTTGGCTCTGGCTACTACTGAAGGTACAATCTCTCTTCTTCGTCTTTATGAATTGATCTTTTATCCTATATTTACAGTCATTCAATGTATAAGATATTTTGAACCCTTTAGACACACTGAATTGGTGTTTCATTTTCCATGTGCTGTCTCTTTTTATGCACATGTTTTTGTTTTTGCTTAATTTTGTGGTTGTTACTTGTCATTCATGTTGTTTTGCTTATTGATATGTTGCTTAATCACGTTGTAGCAAGTGGGTTTGCTTTTGGAAGACGTGGGATATTTTGATTTTTATTTCTTGTAAAATAAATTGAGCCCTTTCGTTTTTGTTTATGGGTTTTGTTTCTGAAGGAGGTGAGTCGTCTGTTGTGTAACATTTAAAAACAAGTTGATTGATGTTTTTCTCAAAGTCATCTTCTTAATGTAAACATTTCCATTTGTTGTATGTTCAACTGTGGTACAGGGATGAAATCTTGTTTGTAATCAAGAAAGTTATTGTAATAATTGTAAATTAAGAAGAGAAATGGTGGAGCAGAGCTCCATTCCTAGTTCAACTAGAACTGCACCTATGGATGATGCATCTGAACCACTGAAAAATAGTACTGCTGGATATTGCTTCATGCGACCTTCCTTCTCTTACTTGAATGCGGTTAATATGCCTCCTGGAAGCTCTCAGTAGTCATCTTCCAATCCTGTGGTAGAAATAAGGAATTATTGTACCTTTAGTCAATTTTTGGGATGGAACTGCATTGTGCTGATCGGAAGTGCAATGTGTTTGTTGTAGGTGATGCAGTCAGAGTCACTAGGTTCTTCAGCATCCCTTCCTCCCATGTCTTCTGGTCTGCCTATGAGTACTGATCCATCTTTCTCATCCAATGTCTTGCATTCTAGAGCTAGTTTCTCAAGTGCTCACCTGTTATCCACTGGCACGGTAGGAGCTTCCTAGATTCAATGCATTATGTTCACTTGACACGTATGCTTAATGAGTAAAAGGCTTGTGAATTTGTATTTGATAGGCTTTTTGAGCGAGCATCATCACACCCTTGTTGTGTCACATAGGCTGTGGAAGTTTTGAATCCGATATTGATACAAAGTTTTAGGATCTGTCCTGGTTTTGTGGATTTTACATGCACCAGCATACTTTGTACCCGACCCAATGACCACATTTTTGTTTACCACTAAAAATACTCTAAGAGTGTCCTAATTGTAATTAATCTTGGGCATTGCGGTTAATTTGGTGCATATTTTGGCGATGCATATATGTGGTGTGTTCCAGGTTGTGTACTCTGACATTAATGCTGCAACTGCTTTTTTATGCTTATGGTTGACGACATCCAAGTCTAAAATTAGCAATGGAATGAAATAACTTCAGCTGCTAGCCGAAGGTGAGAAGAAAGTCAGTTATATGGTGAGGTATTAATGAAAGACAAAAGTTCATCAGATTAACACCTATGTTTGATGTGAAATTCTTTGAATATCTAGAGAGCGGTGTATTCTTTACCAGTTGTAAACTAAATCACCTTCTATGAGACACACGTGCATATTTAAGAAGTTTCACTGTCTGACAAACTTTTTCTATGAAACACTTCAAATAGTTTAACTTATAAAATCTGCCCTTGAAAACCCTGATTTATTATTTCCAGGGCAGTGCCGTCACCTGATTATTATAATTATTTTATTCCTGTCTTTCTCTGCCTTATGAATTAATATGGTTTCATGTATTTGTATTTCCTTTTGTTCCTTCGCTTTTATTGTCAACTGATTTACTGGAGTGTGTTGCCACTTTAAGCTCTAAAGCAATTTGTACTGAGGACTTTAATTGTTGATATATTTTTAAGTCAAAAAGAAAAGACCATGGTGTTTTGAGATGGTCATGTGCTTTGAATAGGTGTGTCTGGCATTTCTGACGGTTTTTATATATTTGTGGCAGGGCATTGAGCAAGTTCTCTCTGCAGTAGGAAAGAGTGCTTTATTTCCTGCTCAATCCATGCTACCTCCTGCTTCTTCACTCCCGTCGCATCCTGGTTCCTTTGCACCTGGAGCAGCAGTACAGGTCATGGCCCCTCCAGGCCATCCTGTTGTTCTGGAAGGAAATTCATCACATGCCGGAAATTATTCTTTCAATGGAAATGTTCAGCCAAAGCAGACAGATCAATCACCAAGAACTGTATGTATTAGCTTAATTCCTTTCTTTCCTTTGGTTCATTGCCATTCCGGATAATAGGTAGTCATTGTGCACATCGTATGCATGACAATCAAACTTGCTGTTTAGTTCATTGGCTTGTCCCATCATGATTTTCTTGTTTTCTCATTCTGATTTCACATCAGTAGATGTTTCTTTGACACTGCTTGCACCCTTGTATTAATACTGTACAACTGGCATCTATCAGTTGTAAGCTCCTCCTTAACTAATGTCTAAATTAACATGTCTCGTTGGTAATGTTGTCTCTCAAAAAGCTCATGTCCTCTATTCATTTAACAGTTTTCCTGGGGTTCCCTTGAAAATCTAACTAGTAAAAAAATTTCTGATGATATTCAGTGGAAATGAAGGGGTTATACAAGCACAAGCTTTCAGTGACCACAATAAATTTCTTATTAGTTGTTACAAGGGTCTGGTAGACAATATATTTACAGTTTTAGCAGAACAATGCATAATAGAATTAATTTTCTGGGAGAATATGTTAACAAAGACAGCAAAGACAGAAACAGAGAATATTTAGCATGAATAGGAAATGATGCCAGTGAGTGGAAGAATGATAACAAGCACTTGATCCAGCCATTGTTTGTGTATCCGCATGAATTGTGCCTTAAAAGGAGGCAGTTGCTTATAGACAGTGTAATCCTTGTTGTCAAGCTTTATCAATGACGTTACAATAGTTGTACTAATGAAGAAATTTTTGATTAAGAAGTGTCTCGGTCATTACCTTGGGCTTGATGGAGATTGACACCAGTTTCTGGGTTCTAAACTTGTTCTTTTAATCAAGATGCTGCAATATTCCTTGTGATCTTATTCTCGTACTCAGGTTAAATGCTACTAGCCATTTCTGGTAATCTAATAGTTCCGGATATGTTTCTGGCTGTAGAATGTAAGAGCTGATGGTACTCAAGAAATGGGAGCAATTACTTCTGCACCAGCCTTTATGCAGTCTGCTTCTCAGCCTGCTCGTCCAAATTCTAGTCCCTCAGCAACTCATTTTGCATCTAACAATTTTAGTAATATGACTACATGGATGCCCGCTGCACCAACATTTCAAGTGCCTACAGGGATTCCTAAAACTCCTGTGACACCTGGTCCCCCTGGATTAGCTTCCTCTGTACCTTCTCCTTCAAATTCAACTGTCCAGGCTTTATCTCTAGATTCCACTGCACTTCTAAGAACCTTCATCCCTACTGCTCCAGTTATCTCTAACCCCTCCATTCAGCATAATGCAGTTGCTATGTACCCTTCTCCATCTCTTCAGGCTGCTCCTCCCAGACCATGGTTGCAGCCTCAGCAGATCAGTGGCTTTGCTAGACCACCATTTTCACCCTATGGTGCTGTTATTCCTGGTCCTTATCCCACTCGTGGTATGCCACCGGTTTCTATTTCATTTCCTGATATCCAACCTCCTGGAGTTTCTCCAGCTGTATCTGCAGTTGGAGCCCCTACAGCTTCCTTTGCTGCTCGTGGCCAGTCATCCGTTGGTTCTGGACAGGCAGAGTTACCTCCTGGAATTGGTAAACCCAAATTTCACTTCAAATATCGTTGCATTCATGAGTCCACATATCGTATTGTGCCATGTAATGCTGCGGGAATTTTCTGTAGATAACAGTGAACATGGTGGTAATGCTGAAACTAAAGATGAAGCTCCTACCAAAGAACAACTGGATGCTTGGACAGCGCACAGGACAGAAACTGGGACTGTGTACTATTATAATGCATTGACGGGGGAGTCTACATATGAGAAACCATCTGGTTTTAAAGGAGAGGTACTGCAAGCATTACTATTGTCTATGAAAATCAGTGGTGGAATGTGTTTTCTAAGGGTTTTCTTTTTTCTGTTTAAATCTTTATTATGCTCATGTATGGCATTCTTATTACCAGTTTTGTTAACTTGAAGAAAAACATCTCCGCAGTTTAATTATGCATTTGATTTGTTGCTCCTGCTCAATTTGTGTATTCTTCTTGTTCTTGTTCTGTTTAGTAATTAAGTAAATTTGGTTCGGATATTCCTTGAGTCATATTCCAAACTTGTGCGTTTATTTCAATCTATATACTCTGTAACCTGGCGTCTCTGAACTTAAATGGTAGCTGATTGTAGGAAGAATGCGATGACCTTGAATTTAGTGGTTTTTGTTAACATTGTTGGAAAAAGATGAATAGACGAGGGTTTGTTTGAAAGACTTTTACAGTGGAAGTCAAGCCTATTTAGGAAGTGAGATAGTGAAAGTCAAGCCTATTTAGGTATTTTGATAACTAACCTGTGTAAAACTTTCAATGCATTTAGCTTATGGATAGTTTTAAGGGATGATATATTTTCTAGAAAATATGAGATTAGCTTTGAGTACTGAAATGATTGAGAGAAATTAAAAACGAGCGAGGAGGGGAAGAGTACGGTGACAGAAGAGTGCTGCAACCCTCCAAGCTTATGTGAATTTTCTTAAACCACAGTAATAGAATCTCAACATCAAGATTTCAGGAATAGGTAGTAGCAGTGAAGGGCTCTGAGTAGGACATTCTTGACTAATTTTCTGGTAAAACACTGAAAATGACCACTTTTTCCATGTATTTTTGTTGAAAGATTGTTGAATACAACTGATTATTGCTGATGGTAATTTTCAATTTGATCTCTCTCTCTCTCTCTCTCTCTCTCAATTTATGTATGTTTGATTTTGTGTTTCTATGTTCTTGTATTTTAACCTTCCAATATTTTTTTTCTTGGTTGATTCTGATTGTATTTTATTTTTATGGATGCAGTCAGATAAAGCAACTGTGCAGCCAACTCCTATTTCGTGGTGAGTTATCTGCCAAATGATGGAGGAATACTAATTTATACCTTGACTTTGTGCTTCACTATTATTTAATTTGTTGCGTCTGTGCCCTCTTGACTTCCTCTCTTTTATGTCTGTCCTCTTGACTGATTAGCTAATTGAAATACTCAATTCCGAAGCTAAATGGGCATCAATATACTGTTGATGGTTTATATGAGATATCAGTCGAGAGGTGATTGACTTTATTCCTAAAATTGGAATTGGAATGCAAATTTGTCTTGTAAGAACTGATAACATGGCAGTAAAAGGTCATGAAGTGTTAATTACTCAAACTACTTGGTGGCTTCAATTTCTGTGAGAAGCAAGTGTTGATGCCTGACTATGAGCTTCTGGCTCATCTAGTTATCATTACTATGATAGAAAGAAGTATGATTAATTACTTACAGAATGCTATTCAAAGTTTTTCCTGCTTTAATAGCTTAAACTTGTGGATGAGTTGATCATGCAGTGTGGCAGTGAGCAGGCAAAGGGTAGTCTTACAACTACTGCTTATGTTACAAGTACAAGACAGATTCATTTGGAAATGAATCCTGCCCATGCTAGAAGTATCTGTTGCAGAGAAATGATTAAAATATTCCTCTCTAACCGCTTATATGTTTGGAGGAAGTATCATTCAGTATTAGCTTGGCATGTGGGCTGCTTGAAAATGTTCTTATATGTTCTTGTGTAATTGTGTAATTGGTGGAAAATGAAAGAAGAGAACTGCTTAATAGAAAGGGAAGGGAATGCAACAGAATTGTCCTCAGTGAAAAGCCTATGGAAAACCTATAACTTGGGTTCTAAGAGTTGTGCAGCTTGTTAGAGAAACTAGTAATTATGCTTTTGTTGGCTCTTTAGGAATCATTACTATGAATTTGGTGATTTTTTAATTTTTCTAATGATGTTACTGGAAATGGATTTAAGTAGCACCTCTATGTCGAGATAAGAAGTCCCTGGAAGAGGATATATTTGTCACCTTAATGTAACTCAGTAAATTTTGGGATCAGGGATGACATAGCATCAGCTGTTATGACTGGGGATGACTGATTTTGTCGCGCCCCTGAAGCTAATATGATTTCCTTAAAAATCATCATTGAAGCAATCTTCATCTACTTTAATGATTCTGTTGTCGCCTCTGGGTTTCTTGTGTGCGCAGTTGACTGTTGATGCTAGTTACCTTTTTCTCTGTCTCTGAAAACTAATCAATATAACGTCAAACAGCAAAAAGGAGCTTGTTGTCTGTTCTGCCATGTCTCTGATTAAACTCCAAGTCTGTTTCTGAACCCTGAGCAGTTTCTAATTTGAAGTTATTCTGATGTCTTATCATGTTCTTATGTGTTCAGGGAGAAATTGACTGGTACTGACTGGACACTGGTCACCACTAATGATGGCAAAACATATTACTACAACACTACTACTCAGGTATGGTATTGTCAAAGTCTGAAGCTCCTAGCTGCGTCCCATTTTGCTGTCTTTCATAAATAAAGTGTATTATTGAGGCATACTGTTTTTGTAATTGAATCTGATCTCGTTGCATTATAGCCTTCATTTCCCTGTTTTTTGAGTTCTTTCTGCCTATATGAACCCGTGAATCTCCATTATCTATTTTGGACAATGCCTGATATAGGAAATGGTTCTTCTGTCTGTTTGTTTATTTTCTTTTCCTTTCTTATAAATGTGTCAAAGTCCTGAACTTCTGGATTGTGACAACTACCAAAAAGGATGTATACCTAATATTGGATTTCCCGTTAAAGAGTCACATGCATTCTATGAATATGACATGCTTTATACCCAACTTCCTGAATAATGAATTCGTTAATAATGTCATACATGTACAATTCCTTTTCTTTGCAAAAGTTTCCAGTGAATTCCTGAACAAAGTAAAATGCTTGACAAATAAAAATCACTGGATGAAATTTGACTTATAATATGTTCTTAGATTAAAATAAGATTTCAATGAGTGAACAAGCTGTCAAGTGATTCTCCAGTTTTCCATAGCACTTTCTGCTCTTACCTTAATTTTGGCATCTGAAAGATGTCAATAACTTTATAAGCTTCAGAGCGCTGTATGAACAAATAAAAACAAGAATATAACAGTGAAGAAGTACTTCTCAAAGTTAACATCAGAACTAAATATATGTACATAAGGATTGACCATTAGCAAGAGTGCCATCGTTAATTTATTGACCACCCCTCCAGCCTGAGTAATGTACCAATGCTTAACCCAGGTTGGTCTCGGCCGTCAGTGGCTCAGTGCCGGTTCTGGAATGCCAGAATACGATGCCCAACACATGATCAGAACATAGAACTACTAAAATACAGAGGAATGTTTATGAGAACCACTGGGCTATCATATTGCAAAATATCATCTTTTTACACAATACAAGACAATTATTGCAGACATTTCCCTACTAAATTCTAGTTTATTCTACAAAACATTTTTTTGTCTCCCTGGCAAACATGTTGATGAATAGCGTTTAATGGAATATATGACGACTGCATGTACAAAAGTTGTTAAGGAGGACGTCAGTTTTTGCTTGAATCTTTTGAGATATTTTTGACGGAGTTAAGATAAGGATCCATGTAGCCGACACGAATCAAGTACTGGACAATGTTTTGATGAGGTGGTTCGAATTCGCTTGGTTCTCTTGTAAATCCTTTTTGTCTATTCTTGTCTGTACTTAAAATTATTTCCCTTTCCCTTTTACCTCCTTTTTTAGAAAATTAAAGTTTCCTATTAAGAGGATGGCTACTATTTGGTCTGCAGTTGTTTGATATTAAGGATTGAACTTTGTATATTCTTGGCAAAAAATGTTA
Source organism: Paulownia fortunei (assembly GCA_019321725.1). NCBI lineage: Eukaryota > Viridiplantae > Streptophyta > Magnoliopsida > Lamiales > Paulowniaceae > Paulownia > Paulownia fortunei. The sequence goes on from CM033115.1 coordinate 4,917,210, forward strand.
CTTTTCCCAAGTCTGTCTGCTGCTAAATTGATTGAAACAGCTTTTCATGTGTGATGAATGGATAAGAAAATATAATGTATGCATCATATGTTGACTAGTTTGTGAATTTGGATAGAGATGAGTGCTAGGATTTAAAAAAAAAAGTTTGTTATTTACATTTGGATAGAGTTTATCTTTTGGTTCATTATGCTGCAAGGATTCGAATGCATTCCACTGGACGCCCCTATTAAATTTACAACATTGTTCGGAGGCTATTTATTTTGAGATTTTATGTGGAGTGGTGTTTAATGACTCCTTTTCCTCAGTAATTGTACTCTTTTCTTAGTTTATTTCTAAACATGCCATGAAAAATACAAATTAATGGGGGGTCAACATATGTGGAGAGCAAGTTCAGGATGTTTATTAAGTTTTCTGGCATTTATAAATAGGTTCTATGTTGAGATACAACTTTTCGGTTTGAATAAGGTTGTTTCTTGGTTCCTGTTTAAGTTTGGTGCTCTTCCAGATTGGTTTGAGAGTATATTTCTATCAACTCATTCTGTGCTGGGTACTCGCTCCTCTTTCTCAGCATTGCAAACTCTCTTCTTGGTTGTCTTACTTCATGGTGTATACAATCCTTCTTGATTTTACAAAATATGGTAATTTTTTCTGACATTTTTTATCATCAATTCCCTATCTTTCCATCATGGAACAGTCCCTTGATTAACATAATCAGGGCTTTTCTGCATAACTACTCTAACATTTGTTCTTATTACCGTCCAAATAAACTGCATTCATTTTACACGAATAGTTTTTTAAAAGGTTAATTACAGAGACCTCCCATGAGGTTTGTCCGATGTACAGGCACCTCACTCGTGGTATGTTCAATTACATTTACCTCTCCAGAAACTAACGTCTGTTAGAAAACCCTACCTTTTGGATTAAATGACCCATTTACCATTTGTGAAAAATTATATAAACTTTCCTAAGGTTTGTCCAATATACCTCCCCTATGATGTATCCAATTACAACTTGCTTGAGGTTTGTCCAATATACAAATAGACCCCACCCTTGCAGGTTATTAAAATTAAAGGAAAAAAACGATAGAAATACCCTCATCATCCATAGGCACCTTTAGCCTTTGAATTAAGCGTACCAAATACAAACTCAAATGTCTGGATCTAAATTTAGGTTGATAATTATGTACTCGATCCAAACTCGGATTTGAAGTGATTCTTCTACTTCTTTTCCTTACCTCCTCTTTGTCATTGAGAGAATGTGATCTATAGCTGCAGTAGCGACAAATGGTGGCAATGTAGGCTTTTGGGTTTGGGGTTAGGAGAGCAAATTTAATTATAACTATGTATAAGAATTTCTAATGTATTTTTCATTGTTCATTTAAAGAATATGAAACATTTCATTATTTTTTCTTCTAATTTTAATTGTTGGTAGAAAAATAAGGTGTTTAAAGAATAATAGATAAGTTTGCTAGAAAATATGTGTGCTTAATCTTTTTAAATTGTATTATTTGAAAATATTTGCAATTATATGTATTTAGAAAATTACGTGATATTGCTATACTTTTGAAATATTAAAAGTAAAAATTACAATAATGCAAAGTATACATATTATACAATATAGATTAATTTTAATAATTTATGATAAGTGACAAAATCAAACCTCAAGAAAGAATATGGTATATTGGACAAACTTTAGGTGGGCATTATGTAAATCTAGACAGACCTCGGGGGTTGTAAATTCGCCATCCATTCGGCACAATAATGCTAAGGGTGAAATTGTTTTTTCACTCTTTGTTTTTGCTTATGCTATCTTTTTTTCTATGGTGACATAACGGACGGGGTAATTTGTAAACTGATAGCAAAAGGTGCGTGTATATTGGATAACCTCAGTTGAGGTCCCTGTGTTTAATCCTCTTTTAAATGTCAACAGGTTATATGGTTGATATAGCACTTTCTCTACAATATATCCTTTGTCTTATTTTGTATCTTGTTTTCTCTCTTGTTTAGTGATGACTTGACTGTAATCTGACAACTTCATCTGTTTCTTAATCAGTTTAGTAGCTGGCAAATACCTAGTGAGGTAACAGAGTTGAGGAAGAAGCAAGATGCTGATGCTTTGAAAGCTCAATCAGTGTTGGTGACAAATACTAAGATAGTAACTGAAAGAGGATCTGATCCTGTTGGTTTAAGCACACCTGCTGCTAGCACAGGTGGTCGTGATGCCGCAGCTGTCAGATCCTCCAGTGGGTCATCTTCTGCGTTGGATCTCATCAAAAAGAAGTTGCAGGATTCTGGAATCCCTGATTCTACTTCTCCAGGCCCAGCTTTGTCAGGTGCAGTGGCTTTAGAACTAAATGGCTCAAAACCAATTGAGGCTACCACAAAGGGTCTCCAAAATGAGAACAATAAAGATAAGCGCAAGGATGCAAATGGGGATGGTGATATGTCCAATTCCTCTTCCGATTCTGAGGATGAAGATGGAGGTCCCACCAAGGAGGAATGTATCCTCCAATTTAAGGTATTTTTGTTTTTGATCCTCTATTGATTGCTCTTGCTTTGAATACTAATTCGGGCAGATTTGCATTCAGCTATTTGAATTTTGTGTTTCTGTTTCTTGTGGCACCATTCACATTTACATATAATGATGTGTGTTCACACATGGATATTCGAATTGTTCTGGAGAGCTCATCTGCACTTCATTACTGCCAGTTCAGTTCTAAATAAGTTAAGACATCATAGAGATCACACACTACTGCCATGTGTATCATCATTCAAAATCTTCAATTGAGAAACTGCTTTACTCTCTCGTGAATCTTTTTAAAATTTTTGATGTCATCGGACCCTAAGGCATGCAATGATATTCTTACAAACATGACTTGACTGAATGAATAGGGCCATAAGTATGTCAATGGACATGATGTAAAATTCAGCAGTATAGGGTTATTGTTTCTTTATCTGCTTTTCAAGGTAATACACACACACACACACACACACACACATATATATATATATAGGCTTATAAATTCCACAACCAGCCTTAAAAAACTTTTTCTTTTCCTGGAGTAAAACTTGTGTCGAGAATTAAGACTAGGTGTGTTTGTGAGAAGCATGTAAAAATTCCTGTTCTCCTTTTGATAATAATGATCCGTATAAAAGTGGCTACCATTTCTTGCTGATGAGCTAAAGTTGAGATATGAAGAGGACTTGACAAGTCGGAAAGTTGGAGTCCAAGATGAACTGTGTACTAACTTGGAGATTGGGATTTACCTAGTCAAGATGGTCCTTTGCTTAATTCGAGTAGATTTCAGGCAAGATAATGGACTTATAAGCTGTCTATTTTATGAATAGAAGAATGTTAGGGGTAAGGAATTGATAGTGGCTAGGAGGTCCTAAACCCAAAAAGTATGATTATGGCCTATTGTATGTTGAAGTCATAATGATTCTTATTTGGAACTTCGTTGGTTTTGTCCTGTCATTGGCAACTTACAGAACTATATATAATCCAGGAAATTGAGTGATTCCCCCAGCTCCTGATCAATTAGAAATAAAAAATAAATAGAAACATAGTAGGCCTCCCAAAGGTAACGAGGCTTGCACGGTTTCCTCGGGCCGGATGGAGAGGGCTTTCATAAAAATTCTCGTAGAGATGATAATGAAGTTTTCATTCTGTACATGCTTGATCATGAATTAGTAAATGCATGTACCTGCAGATGATGTGACCCATGCTTGCTTCAGTGAATATTTCCTATCGTTCCTATCATTCGTACCAGGAGAGTGTCTGTGGTTAATCCAAGAGACCATAAATTGATTAAATTTCTAGATATATTACAGAAATGGTTGACATGAGGTTATTTTGAACTAAAAATGCATATTCTTTGCTCCTATTGAAAGAAATAGGTTCCAGTGTGAATAGAGAAATATTAACTGCTTTCTTCGAAGTGTATTAGTTTGAAAATTCACATAGGTGAAAATGAAGGTTATAATTTGCAACCAAATTGTAAGGAAGCAAATGGTGATCAATACTAGTTATAAGAAATATTTTTTTTTTTTTTTTTTTTTTTTTTTTTTTGGGAAATATTCTGCTTCTTAACTTTCTGGGAAAGGTTTCTCCCTACTCTATTGGAGTTTAAACAGGTTTGAGTCGAACCATTCTTCTTCCTGTAAGCTCTACCTGTAAGAGTTTTTCATTTTGTCTCGTTTTCTCTCTGCTATATGCTCCTTTTTCATGCTAAGACCTCTCTTACAATGTTTTGAGAAATTTTACCATGCTCTCTTGCATTCTCTCTCTCTCTCTCTCTCTCTCTCTCTCTCACACACACACACACACACACACACACACACACACACACAAAGGCCCTCAACTCTTATAAATCAATTCCTCCTTTCCTTTCAATTTTTGGTTAAATAGCTTAAACTTTGTATGATGTTGTTGGCTTCCCAACTTCTGCATTGTTGTTTCAGGGTTGTAATTAGTTCTCTAAACTATGTGCTGGCCTATATGTTAGAATTTTTTTCCACATTTGAGTCAAGTCTCTGTGGTCATGTTACACATCCTGTTGCATTCAGTTCTCGTTTGTGCTTTTGGAATTCTAGGAGATGCTCAAGGAACGAGGAGTGGCACCATTCTCAAAATGGGAGAAAGAACTTCCTAAAATAGTCTTTGATCCACGCTTCAAGGTTTGTTGATTCCTTTGGCAATGAATTATTCTTTTGTGGATTTGGGGCATGCTGTATTTTTGGAGCTTCTTCATATATGTTTGTTATACTTGTGTTTAAATGCTGCATTTAGAAAAAACTTGTTTTAATGGTTTATGTTTTGTGACTCTCTCGAATTATTTAGGTGTTTACATCTGCTGCATCGCTTTATTACCTATATATTTTTGGAGCACAATATCTTAACTGGATGAAGAATATATAATAGATTAGTAATAGTTATGACAACTATGGTTCCAATTTATATTTTTGCCACTTTGGAATCTAAAGGCCTTCCAATTTTTTTAAATCAGTTCAATATGTAAACTCTGGAATACCCTTAGAAAGATGTAACCTTTTTGTTGTGCTGGTAAGTACTTTTGATAAATTGATTGCTACATGAAGCTATTTATTTCACCCAAGTAAATAAACATAGTTGGTTGCTTGCATCTGCTGTCAGCCTTTCATATATGCAATAAATTGTTGTTGCACTTCATGGTTATCTGTGCAATTTTTGGATTACTGTCGTAACTGAAACTAAAGATTTATGGAGGGATCATAAATAGGCATGCTGACTACGGTTCCAGTGCTTCATATGATTCTGATACATCTAGGCATAAAAGGACCTCTAGCCCTTTGATTCGACTTAGTACGCAAAAATATGAAATACAGGGGATCAATTTGTTTGTTAATTGTTATCAAATACATTGTGACTAGGAGCTAGTCGTTATTATCACCAAAGTAAATATACATAATGATGTAGGAGGACCTGTTTGGTCTGTGGCTGGATAAAGGTCTAAAGCCCAAAGAACTTAGGAAAAGTGTATGTTTTAGGCTTAATGAATGTCTGGTGAACTAATTTAAATAGTTGAAAAGTAGAAAGTAACAACGTTAAAAATACAGATGCAATTCTCAGGATAACCCCTAAAAATCTCATGGCATCACGGGATCAGATTACATCCGTAAACTGTGATAAATAACTAGAAGAGCTCTGCAACTTGACTATCTTATTTCTTTAATAGAGGGGCATGAGAGTGTTGGTAGACTGCATGTTGTGGGGAATCCAATTTATGTAATTTGTTGTGTTGCATATTATGAACGTTTGAACTGTTGAATTTGTTCTTTTTCAGCTACTTGCTTCGTGTGTCCAGCCTGCAATGTGTAGTCCTTTGCTTAATATTTTGTAGCTCTTCTTAAGTGAACAATATCAACAGTTCCTTTCTTCTGTGATGCCAGAATGACTAGCTATGTCTTAGCAACTTTGTTAAAATCATTAGTGGATTTCATTCCAAAAGTTATGGCTGGTCTCTGAAATTTGCTAATGTCAAGTTTTAAGCTCTCTCATGAATTAGAAAAGGCCATAAGGAGACAACCTAGGAAATATGGTTTAAACATGATACATGTGCAATGATGATCTCTAAGAAGTCTTCAATCATTATGCTTATTTATTTCTTACTACGATTTTTTGAACTGCGAGTGTACTGGATTCTAGAAATATGAATGGATTTATTTCCTGCAATCTTTGATTAGTCTCCAATTCAACTGGTTAATTATCACGCTTTCTTCTTATTTTATGCATCTTTATATGTGCTCAGTACGGAAGTGTGTTTTTCATTGCTTGCTTCATGAAATGGATCTGTTGCAGGCTATTCAAAACCACAGTGCCCGAAGAGCTCTTTTTGAGCACCATGTCCGCACACGTGCTGAAGAGGAGCGAAAGGAAAAACGAGCTGCTCAGAAGGCTGCTTTGGAGGGTTTCAAGCAGTTACTGGAAGAAGCAAAGGAGGTTTGATGCAATTGTCTCCTATTAAAGTATTCTCTGTTTCTTTTGGAATTTGAATTCTAGATAGACATTATGGTGTCAAGGGGACTAATAAAGTTTTTTAACATTCAGGAGATTGACCATAACACTGATTATATAACATTTAAGAGGAGATGGGGTGAGGATCCCCGGTTTCAGGCCTTGGACCGGAAAGAAAGGGAGTTTTTGTTAAATGAGAGGTATGATTTATTGCTGCGTTTGATACTTACACCAAAGGTATTGGTGGTAACCATCTCTTAGTTCGTTCTATTTTTGGGCCAGTTGGATCTTGTTATTTATTATCATATGACTGATCATTGATCAGTTACAATTTGATATTGATAATAGATAACTGGTCAAGCATAAAATCAAAAAGATAGTTATCCATCGAAATTAGTCCGTGGCTTCGCCATTCCCATTTGGATTTGGGTGGTATATTTACCATTGCACCATAAAAACTTCATTGAATCTGCACAAATTCTTAACACTTTTGGGATTTGTAAATCACTCAGTAAAGTTGATTAAGGTAGGAACAGGGTAATGACTCAGATCTTTCAATAAAACTTTGAGGCAGCATGAATGATTTATGTATAGCTATTCAATGTCATGCTTGTTCAATCCATTTTTTTCTGATGTGTGAATGCAATCTTGGGAACTAGTTAGTCTATATTTAATATTGAATCTTAGAGTACTCAATTGACTAATTTTCTGTTCTTAATACTGGGCAGTTTGGTTTGGAATTCTGAGTTAGTGGTGCGGGCATATCATTCAACTTTGCATGGCTGGATATTCAATTGCTGAGAATTTTTTTTTTTGTATTTTAATTATTTGCTTTTAGCTAGGTTCCGGTGAATATAAATATATGCTCTGGCCAAGACAATAGGGCCTCGCTAAGTTTATTGAATCCCATTTCATATTAATGCATTTAATTTTTTGTGAGTTTTTGAAATTATTGGATTTCTTTGATGAAAGGGGTTTGAATTAGCTCCTTCCGATTCTCCTGAGATGAAAGAAAAGATAGGCAATTTGTCTTTTCAGAGCTATCGCCCTAATAAAAAAATAATTCTTGTGATAGGGCCTGTCCCTGGTCAGAAATATAGTGAAATCACCTTTCCTATTCTTTCCCCGGACCCCGCTACTAAGAAAGATGTTCACTTCTTAAAATATCCTATATACGTAGGGGGGAATAGGGGAAGGGGTCAGATTTATCCTGATGGAAGCAAGAGTAACAATACAGTTTATAATGCTACAGGAGCGGGCATAGTAAGTAAAATCATACGAAAAGAAAAAGGGGGATATGAAATAACCATAACAGATCCATCGGATGGACGTCAAGTGGTTGATATTATCCCTCCAGGACCAGAACTTCTTGTTTCAGAGGGTGAATCCATCAAATTGGATCAACCATTAACAAGTAATCCTAATGTGGGTGGATTTGGTCAGGGAGATGCAGAAATAGTACTTCAAGATCCATTACGTGATGAAAAGCTTCAATGTGTGTTCTGGACTGCTGTTCATAACCTAGATTTTGTTTTTCTTTCAGGGTTTTTCCTCTGAAAAGGACTGCTCAAGAAAGAGCTCAAGCAGAGCGTGCTGCTGCAGTATCTAATTTCAAGTCGATGCTTCAGGATAAAGGAGGTGTTACTTCTACTTCCCGCTGGTCAAAGGTAGGTTTATGCCAAAAGGTGATGCTATTTCTAGTTCCTGGTCAAAGGTAGGCTTTTGGCAACATAGCCACACATGCATAAATGAATGGTAGATACCATGGAGATGCTCATTGCACATTGCTATTGTAAAGATTTTTTGCATCAGTACTTCAAGGGTGAACAATGACCTCCTTAGTGGATGGTGCCAATGCAGGCAATGATAAAGCCTTTCTTGCTTTAGTTTTTCCTGAGAAAATCTTTTGAAGGCTCAGAGAAATTAACACTATGAATATACTAATGATAAAACACAAGGAGATGGGTGTGGTTTTCACTAGAAAATCTTTTAGAAGGTTCAGATTTCGTAATGTCGTGAATAAACTAATATGCAGAGACTTGATCAGGGTCGTAGTGACTTGACATGAAACAGGACATCCCTGTATATGTTGATGGGAATTAATTGTTTTCTACAATAGTTTTTCCTTCAATAATTTGATGGATTTTCATTTGATCTACTCAAATGATAAAGTCGATAATGCTGCTGAAGGCCAGATTCTCACAACTGCCAATGGATAATCTTGATTTATTTTATACTTTTGTGGTTGTGCTGACCCTAGCCATGAAGGCTTGAGTGATCCACGTTTGGGTTGTCCAGGTGTAAGCTACATGAAACTGAGCTTAATGGGAAGTGATGAATTATTTTGACAATGAATTATTAAATTATTACATTACAGCTGATTCACTAATTGCTTGTTTTAAAAATTTCCACTCTGTTACCCACTATCTTTTTCAACTAATTGTTGAGGGGATAAAATGTTGTGAGACTAATTTATACTTGGTAGTGTCCCACAAGGTCATTTTAGTTCCTTGTCAATAGTGATTTCTGGTTAACATTCTAAATATTATGTAATGTCACGGACTATTTCGCATGACCTACTATTTGATATGAAGCATGCACCTTCCAATCTGAGGCCAAAAAAATTGATTTCTTTCTTTACCAGAAACTTCTATTCTTTCTTTAAAATACAGCTGGAAAATGTAGCTAAGATAATTTATGGCCAATGCATATGTTGAAGTGGATTTGAATTTCATACGTAGGATGAAGTGTGATTTAAATGCTCTAATAGTATAAGTAATTCAACTTAAGGCTGTTTAATGAGCTCATAAGCGCCATCAGTTCTTAAGAACATTTAATGCTTGTACCCAGCTATTTCAGAAAATAAGGTTACCTGTTTGGATTAGTCGGCTGTCTTTAAAAACACGATTTGTTGCTGTATTTGGTAAAAATGAAATGCTGACAAGCTCTTTATATTATGGAACTGACAGGAGATGGCTTTTTCATATAGCCTATGAAAATTGATTAAAATACTGAAAAAATGGGCAGTGTTAATGTAATCTGTTAGGTTGAACCACAAGGGCTTTTAACCTTCCCAGAAAGAAGTGAGGGTACCCCAGATTTTGATTTTGGATCATAAGCACCTAATCGGATTTTCTTTAGATTGGTGTCTTTGGGTCGAAAGAATGCACACATCTTGAGGGACTACTGCTTGACTTATAGTTGTATTTGGTAGAAAGTTACAATCCTTGCCTCTCTTTGGTGCAAGGCACTAGGATTGTTTATGGGTCTACCTTTAGGGGACCTACAGAGAGATTAGCAAGCAGTTTTTATGTAATTCATTCCAGTGTTTAAGAAGACTTGTCCTCCTTGTCATCTCTCTTTTTTATGTTAATAAAAAATAGTTTTTAATATCAACACAAATACACACAGAAACATACATTCACACATGTATATATATGTGTGTGTATATAAATAACAAGCATTGAGATGAATTCTGAAGTTAACAACATAGTGGTGAATTTTCTTTCCTAGCTGTTTTGAGAATCTTTAAATAAGTCTGTATTATATTGTGTGAATACAAAATGCAGTTTGTTGCCCACTTGTACCTTTTATAAAGGTATGAATCTTCTCTCTGGTAGGTGAAGGATAGCTTAAAAAGTGATCCCAGATACAAGTCTGTCAAGCATGATGATAGGGAGAAGTTATTTAATGAATATGTAGCTGAACTAAAGGCTGCAGAAGAAGAGACGGTGCGAAAGGCAAAGGCGAAACAGGATGAGGAGGTGAGGGAACTGCTTACTTCCAACCTTCAAGATTGCTAATTCTGTTTGAATTATGCATATTTACATTCTTTTTTGCTTTAGGTTTTCCAAAATTGTTTAATTTTCTTACCTAAAAGTTCATTCGCTTACTGATTTTGTGATTGAACTTCTTATCAGCAAGGATTCAATTTATACCTCTGCTCTATCTTTTGTTTTGTTTAATGATGAAGCCCATTTGCTACGTGGTTATCTAAAGTTGACTCACATATGAATCAAGAAATAAACTTGTACATTTTAGCCCACTTTTGCATTTTGGAAGTCCCCTTTCTTTTGTTCATGAAACATCTTGGACATGACATTTTTGTTTGCCATTTTATGTCCTGGATTTGCATTTAGATACAAGTTTGTGCTGTGCCAAGTTAGTCTATGGTCTATATAAGCTCCATTATTAAAATGCAAACTCCGTTTTCTTGATTCCAACACGAACTTCCTATTTCAATGCATGTCACTTTCTGGGAAAAGCAAAGAAGCCCCTTGTCTTCTGAATAAATAGCAAAAATCTTTTTGTTTTCATAAGCTCGGCACCTTACTCTCTGTTGCCCAAAGGAATGGAAGTGTCTCTCATGCCAAAAAAGACACTTGGCTGATAATTTGTTGTTCCTCTCACCTATCAGCAACAGAATTGACTCTTGATTTTAGCTTTATTTGGTTATGGCAGACCTTCTACAAAGCTATGCCTCAGCACTTTTGCCAACGACCACTGTTTCAAACCATTTCAGACTACCACCACCAAACTAGTCTACGTACTGCCACAACCACCCTGCACTGCCACCAACCTCTCCCAAGTGATAAATTCACCTTCCTCCAACTAATATAGCATCATCATGGCTTCTGGCTCTACCTATAGTCAACTACTCGAAAACCTACCTTTAATTGGACTGGAACCCGCATTAAAGCAGGTCATTTCCTCTGTCGGCACTCCATATATGAAACTAATTTTATGTAAATTCGAAAAAAATCAAAATAATTGGGAAAAGAGGTGTTAATATTAAAATAGTTACCACACTTCACTATGACAAGGTAGTCCCCTCTTGTAAGCAGACATCTTTGTCCCTTGATTGCCATACCATCATTGCATCTATCGCATAACATCATCACTTCCCTCTAGTTCCTATTTTCGTTCCCTAAGTTTTTCTTCCAAATCACCTGCATCAGATGATTCCTCTTCCTCAACAAGCCTGAGCTGTGTTTTGAGGTTCATTGATGAGCTTCAGTCTTGTGGGCAGTTAGAATTTGGAGATCCCCATGGAGAGTGGAGTAACAATGTTTGAAGCGGTTTGAATACTAAAATAATCTGGTTAAAACTCATTTTAAACAGAGAAATGATGGCCTTCATCGATTTTTCTAGTGATCTGGGAAAGTGTGATGTTCTAGTATCAGGTGTTTTTTCTGTTTCTGGATTGTCATATATCAGAGTCAAGTGATTGTTGTATTTACTTTCTTCTATGCTTCATTTGAAAAGCACTGGTTGATGTTTATCTTTTTCTCATTATTCTTAATTATTCTTACTGTAGAAAGACAATCAAATCCGCATTTGCTTTTGGGCGTAGAAGGATGTTATCTTGCTTTCAAATTAAGTTTCATTTTAATGGATTCTAGAAGATAATAATATAACAATACTACTATAACAATGCAGCAAGCAGACAGGGAACACATAAAACTGAAGGATAACAAAGTAAACACAGATCAAGGACATTCTCCCCAGAACCACCCTCAATACTTAATCACGAAAAAGGGAAGAATAAGAATTAGATAAATTGGAGTTTACATAGGATGCCTCTGTTGATGCTACAAAACCTTTATGTATGCTTTGAACATCATAAAAGAAAATATGACATTCAAGTTTCACGGTTCACCTGACCAGTCCGAAATAAAATTAAAAAAAAAAAAGTGGAAATGACCCCAAGGTAAAACTGCTGCAATGAAGAGTACCAGATGGTACTGCTACATTTACTTTTGGCTGAGAAAAAATCATAGAATAAGCATGAAAATGCATGGATTAGCCTGCACCACAGAAGAGTAGGAAAATACAACAGAACAAGTACCTCCACATTTTGTAACTTCATTAAGCATAATAATAAATATAAATTGTCTTTTCATTTAGATTGATATGAATTCTTCAAAATAAAATTTATTTTGCAGGTCACCAATAAAATTTGCGCATAGGATTTGCATGTTATTAGTTAATCAGCTATATCTCTGAATTGAAGGAAGATCAAGATGCACTAGAAGCAATTGCTAAGCTAAATGTCTCATAAGATGATAATATGAATGTCACTTGAAAAGATAGAATAAAGTAAGACATATTATGTCACAATGAGGAATCTTACTATTTTCTTCCTTGTAGTTAAATGAATATGATTATTTGTGTCACAACGAGAAACATCACGTCCTGCTCTCTATTATATTAATTGATTCTATCTCTCACAAGCAAAGGAGGCTGGGAGTTAAAGAACAAGTTATTGATTGTTTATATCGCTTACACCTTATTAAGTTATTTAATATCTGTTGTCTATGCGATTGTGTGTGTATTTGCATTGCTTATAGGAGAAGTTGAAGGAAAGAGAAAGGGCTCTACGCAAGCGAAAAGAAAGAGAGGAACAAGAAGTTGAGAGGGTGAGACAGAAAGCTCGTCGAAAGGAGGCTATTGAATCATATCAAGCTTTATTGGTAGAAACAATAAAAGATCCTCAGGTATTAATATGCTGTATCTGATTCTTGGAGTATTTAGACTTAATATTTGTACTTGCTGTAGTTCTTATGGTGTACTATCCAATTCTGTTTAGAGAGATTATTCCTGACATTAGTTAAACCAATTAACATATTATGGCATACTCATTTTGCTTAAACATAGCAAAATCATACCTGGCATGCTAATTTGAATTCTGAAGGAGCTTTCCAAAATCAGCTAAACCATCACAAACATTAAATCCATACTTGGGCTCAGAATATGGTTCTGCAGAATTGACCGAAGATTGTTCAATTCTGTGGCTTGGTGGTAAGGAAAGGTCTATATCTTGTATTTTGTGCACAATATAAGCATTAAAACAGTGATTGTTTTTGCAAAATTTGCTTTTCATTCCATTTTGCCTCTTTTTTCTTTTGTTTTATATGTATCATCTCGAACTTTATTATTTGATAATTCTAGAAAAACTCAAAGATATCATGAAGAAATGATGGGAAGTTAATTGCAATAGTCTAGTTTTGACCAACATTTATGATAGAATCAATTACCTTGAGTTGCATTTGATGGTAACTCACGATAGCTTAACAGATGAAAGAAGGTTATGCACTCAGTAGAAATATTTTGGGATTTACTTCTAACAAGATTTATGCCATTGTGGGAAGGATATGATTGACTAGAAATTCCTTTGCCTGCAATTTACTTCTGCCAAATGGAAAGCCCGCGACATAAGATTCTTGTTTTATTCGATGGAGAATGTAGTACAAGGCAAGCTCTGTTTTACCCCACTCTCTTGCACACATCATTATTGACCAGTATTATCTCTTTTGTTTCTCTCTTTTGATTATTATTATTGCTTGGACAGGTGATAGTGTGAAAGATAACTAGCAAAGTTTCAGCATATATGCTTTCAAGAAATTTTAAATATTTCCTACATCTCACATAAATCATACGAGGTTTTAATGAAGATTATTATGTCGATAGCATGATCATCATCACAATCACCAGAATCGCCAAATGGCCACTGCTCTCACTACCACAGCTACCATCATTGTTATTTATGTAATTTGATATCCTTTAATCATGATAAATTTTCGTGTCACTATTATAAGGGCATATCTCTTGTAATTTGTAACAGTATGAAAACATCTAGTGAGGCCATGGACATAGACATTATCCACCGAACCATTTAAATCCTGCTTGTGTGTGCGATCCTTCTTCCAATTTCTTTCACTTGATTCGTTCCCTAACAATTATTTGCTTATGTAGGCATCCTGGACAGAATCAAAGCCTAAGTTGGAGAAGGATCCTCAAGGACGTAACGCAAATCCTCATTTAGATAAAGCTGACTTAGAGAAGCTTTTTCGGGAGCATGTTAAAACTTTGCATGAGGTCAGCTGGCTTTTCTTTGATATCTAACACTTGGTATTCTAGCTCGTAGGTGTACGTTAGAAATGGCTAGCATCATCTTAGAACTATCATTCATTCAGTTATTGTCCTTTATTCTTTTTCAACTCATGTAGGCATAACACTGATCTTTGTTTCATTTACTTTCTTTTTCCCCCCGAGACTGATTTTAATGATGATTGAGTGACAGCGAACCATATGTGATCTTTCCTTCACAGTGATCACCCATTTTAGTTTTAAACTTCTGTAGTTTTCTTTTTTTGATCTTCCAAACATGATTCTCAAAGAACAGTTTGTTTTTCTTTAACTACAGTAAAATCTCTGTTAATGAATATAATTAGAACTAGAAAATAGTATTATATTAAAGAGTTTATTTATTTAATCGATAAATGAATAATATATTAATTTATAGGAAATAAATAATCTATTAATTTACGAAAAGTTTTATGTTTTAATTACTTTTGTATATGTACCTTTTCTTTTATCAAGATTCATGCATGAGTATGGTGTATGGTCAAAAATTATTATGTGTACATAAAGAATTCCAAAAGTTATCGCTACATTTTTCACAAAAAAAAAAAAAAAAAAAAAATCTTTTATTGATTATGTACATGCACAGAAACCCAAAATTGATGTACTTTAGGTGCATATTTTGTAAACGAGTTGAGACAAAAGACTTTAGATGCATAATTATTGTTCAATTTTGGTACAAAGAAAAAATAAAAGATATTAAGTGCTTATTTTGTAAAAGAGTTGAATTGAAAAAAGAGTTGTGTAGAAAAAAACTCTTTAATGTTATGAAATATATATGTTTTTTTTTTCAATTATTAATCTATATTTTCGTTGAGCCCTATAACATTTGAAAAAAATTATCTTATGCATTTTGCGAAATTATTAATTTAATACATTTGTCTGAGTTGGGATCAAAAGTTTTCATTTTTCAAGTGAGGTTAATTTATTGGGAAAATTGAGATTTTCCTGTAATACTTTTTTATCTTCTAAATGAGGGTCAGTAATAATGTTGTAATCCACAGAAAGAGAATGCATTGTCAGGCGCTGTGATAGGAGAAAGGAGAGAGAGATTTCTCTGTGCTAAATTATTCTCTTTTTAGTAAATCTTTCTTGAATCATAATTTAGTTTCATTCTTTTATAAGTTTTCTGTTAGTGCTTTATTAAATTCTTGCATATACCCCTTGATACGCACATTTATTGCCATCATTCTTGTTTTCATCTTCCAATGATTGTACATATGTTTAACATCACAAATTTGTTTATATTTTCTTACAAAAAGATATACTCTTAAATATGGAGCACAATTTTTCCTGCCTTCGAGTTTAAAAAGCAACTCTTCCTGCAGTCCAGTTGCAGTAGTGTCTTTTCACAAGTTATTTTTGTAGCCTTACTGAATTCCTTGATGATTCTAGAGATGCGTGCTGGAGTTTAGAGCTCTACTGACAGAGGTTATAACTGCGGAAGCTGCTCAAGAAACACAAGACGGTAAAACCATTATTACATCTTGGTCGACAGCCAAACAACTCTTAAAGAGTGATCCTAGATATAGCAAAATGCCGAGAAAAGAAAGAGAGTCCTTGTGGCGTCGACATGCTGAGGAGATCCAGCGAAAGCAGAAGAAAGTGCATGATCAAGGAGAGAAGCCTGCAGAAGGAAAACATTTATCAGGTTCACGGAGAACACATGACCGAAGATAGCTGCTTTTCGTCCTCTTCTGTAGTGAGTTAGAAGTTCTATAGCCTTTCTGTTATTCATTTGAGCTGGAGCTTTTTCAAATGAGATTTTGAATTCCACCTTGAAAATCTTTGCAACCTAAAATGTGATTGTGCTACAATACCCAATCGAAGTAAGGAATGAGCAAATACGGTGTAACTGTGTTAGAATTCGTTATCCTATCAACTATAGAATTCCGTAATGTGAATTTTTGGTTATTTATGCAGAGAAAGGGAAATCTAGTTTTTACTCTTACTAGATTCTGCTGTAGATTATTTCAACCGCAAAATCTTCTATAACTAATATGTTTTGTTACACAAATTAAGCAAAAGTATACAAAGAATGGTTGTGATATGCTGAAGGAATTTTCAGCTCTCATTTAAGTCTCAACTTTCTGTTGCATGTATTGTTGACCTTCTGTTTGATCACTAAAGTCAAAAAACTATGCGCCCGTGGGCATGGCGCAATAGTAAGAAATAAGGAGAAAAATGTGGATTTGAATTTTGGTGGTGGCATGAACGTTCTTTGAGGTGAGCATTGTGGGTTCGAATCTTTTTAGTGGCATGAATGCTCTTTGGAATCCCTTGCTGCACTGTAGATGGTTCATTGAAATAGTGATTTGTATGAAGGTCCGACCAGAGTGCATATCAGGAGGAAGACCGTCTTCTATTATAAATTAGTCACACGTAAATCTGGAAATTGGGTCATAAAAAATAAAAAATAAAAAAATCATTATGATAGAATTGGTGAAGTCAGTTCATAGAAATGTCTATAACAGAAAATGAGACACAAACATTGGGAGAAACTTGACTGGAACTGGCTTCTGAATTTTTGAACAATACTTCCTTGAGCAAAAACAATTGATTTCCCATTGAAATGCAAAAGAGAAAAATTGTGTTTACTATTATTTTCTGTTACTCCCTCTATCAAGAATTGAATGTTTATTAAGAGCTGTAATTAGTCAAAAATTAATTTAATGGTTGTTTAGATAATATTTTTACTTTAGTAAATTAGCATAAAAATGCTACTATAATTTGGGAATTCTATAATTTTAATATTTATATAATAATTTCTTGAAAGATTATATAGGATTTTGTTCTGTAGCCAACTAAACATAATCACAATTACATCATAAGAACTCAAGTAAGGTGCAGTTAGTCCCCTCCATAAGTCGTCCCAAAAAACCTTAACTAGCAATTCTTCCTGAAAACAATTAAAATGAATTGGTAAAAAAAATGTTAAGTGGCAATATAAAATTTATTATTAACTAGTGTTTAAGTTGCTATAAAGACCAACTAGTGGCATATTTATGTAATAATATAAATATGTGCTAAATGTCAACAGGAACAACTTGAACATAATTCCTTTTTCTGTTAATTTAAAAAAATTATCTTTGTAACAAAATGAAAATTCTTATAACTTAATATATGCAGTTAGTGACGACTTTCACATTAATATCTTGTTACTTATAATTTATTACCAATAACTGTTTCTCTCATAGTATTTATGGGCTTCAACATTCGTGATGTACTAGGAGTTGGAGGGATGATAAGCTTTTTGAAATCCTCGAGCAGAGGGCCACGGGTTAGGTTTAGAGCGGAATTGTTAAATCAAGAACATTTCCGCCCAAACTTGAGACTTGGTAGGTTACACCAATTAAATTCGGAAAATTCATTTTTTAATTTTATATAAAAAAATAATTTTTTTTTTAAAAAATAACAAAATACATAAACCATCTCGAAACTTCACCTATAATCGCAAATATTCCTTAAACTTACAAATATAATATTTTACCCCTAAGGCAAAATACACAAACCTTCTGAACTTTATGTATGGTCTCAAATATCCTCCCAAACTTACAAATATAATGTTTATACTCTTAAATTAAATATTTGGATAAAATTTTCCTCAATGCCATAAATTTATATAGTTTTTAGTATATTTTAAATATTTGCACCGCAAATTCAATTTTAATGTTTTAATTATTAAAAAATATTTTAAATTATAATTTTTTGCAAAAAAAACAATTAGTAAGTTAAGTAATTCATTTTTATTAAAAAATGAAGTAATAAAAGAGTATAATAAATAAAAAATATTAAATATAAAAAAATTATTATTATTTGAATTCAAAATAAAGTATTAACTATTTAATTTCAATGAATTTTGAACTCTTTTGATAAAGATGATAAGTATATTATTGTAAACTCAATATATATATATATAAACTAAATAAAAGTAATTTATGCATCTTTATTTAAAAAGTTTAAAATTTATTGAAATATATCTTTGTTCAATTTAATATATATATATATATATATCTAAATTATCAACTGAATACTTAATTATTTCTATTCAAAAGAGTTCAAAATTCATTTAGATTAAATAGTTAATACTTTATTTTGAATTCAAATCCAAAGAAATTTTTCATGTTTAATATTTTTTATGTATTTATTATATTATTTTATTACTTTACTTTTTTTAAAAAAATTGAATTACTTAAGTTACAAATTATTTTTTTTTAAAAAATTATAATTTAAAATAATTTTTATAATTAAAAAAATTTAAAATTGAATTAAGGGTATAAAATATTTAAAATATACTAAAAGTTATATGTTATACACTTTTTTCATTGTCTGATATAGAATTCAAAAAACTCTATTTTTGAAAAGTGAAATTTTAATACTACAAACACAAAAATACTGGCGCACCATCAAACTTTAAAAGTATAAACTAGTTATTACCTTTACATTTTTTTTTAATTATAAGAATAATATATTCATATTTTATATGTAGATATATATACGTTATACACTTTTTTCATATATATTTATTTATTTATATCAATATCACATAAATAAATGAATATATAATTTTAAGTAAATTAGGTACGAGACAATAAAATTTGATACTCATTTCAAAAGTCATTTAATATCCCAAATTCATCTACATTTAATATCTCAAATTCATCCAAAAAAGAGCGGGTTTGGGTACCAAGTCTCGCGTTCGCTGCCCAATCGGAACCATTGCCATTGAGTGCCTTGATAACAATTGCGCAATCTCCTTCAACAATGGCAGCATACACCCTTTGGACTATGGTAAAAGCATATTTTCAAGCAAATAAACACACCGAGAAGAGAATAATAATAACAAATAATGTTTACTTGGGCACGACCCAATGATGAGCAAATGAAGAAAAATATAATAAGTCGTGGGTTTGATTTTTTTCGAATGCAAGAGTATCGCGTGCCTGCTGATTCTTTTGGGAGTTCTGTCCGCTTTTAAGAAGAATCCAAAATAATAGAATAATTGATACGATTGTTCGATTTGAATGCACACTACTCGTCCATTAAATTTATCAAATGACTAAACTAGAAGGAGACCGATTTTTTCTCAAAATTAGTTTGGAATCCAAAATATTCTGATAACCTAGATATCAAAAAATAAAAAAATAAAAATAAAAAAAATAAAAATAAAAATAAAAATAAAAAAAATAAAAACTATTTTACGCATGGTGTCATCATCATCATCAACATCATTATTATCATTATCATTATAAGCTTTCTTAAAAATTGGCTGCATTTTGTTTTTCCTATTTTTCATGCGTTAACAAAACCACTAATATTTCGATCATAAATGTTTAAATTTTTTCTTAGATAATTTTTTCAGAAATAAAAGGTCAAATGACTGTATCAATTCTACTCATTAGACTTTACTCCTCACTCTTCTAAATTCGGACAAAATCTTTTCAAAGAATATTTTCCCAAAACAAAAATGGAAATGAATCCAAATATAGTGTTGACGCTAAGTCGCTAAGTACCTGCCTTGACTACTGTATCTGTTGACCTCTAGCAACAAACGAGGGTGGCAGAGAATACAACTTCCACTTTCCTTTCTTGCAACAGTATCAGAGCCTCAAATGGCGAACGGCAACTCAACTAAGCGTGCACTGACCGAAGTGGCCAATCGCCTGACCAGAGGAGGTTCAGTCCCTTTGCCAAATCTACCTGAAGAGATCATCACAGAAATCTTGCTAAGACTGCCTGTGAAAACCCTCTTGAAATTCAGGTGCGTTTCGAAATCTTGGCTTTCTTTGATCTCCAGCCCGCAATTCGTGAAGAACCATCTCAATATTTCGACTAAGAACAGTATGGGGTGCCATAATAGACTCGTTTTCGGCTCCGGTCCTCGACCCACGGTTTTTTACACATTTTCTCTTTACCCTAAGATAGATGAGAATTCGTCTGTGGATACTTTGGTGTTTGATTATCCTTTGAGTGACCCAGATGATGCAATTCGGATTGTGGGTTCTTGTAATGGTTTGGTTTGTGTAGCTTTGGACCCCTGTAGTGTTGTTTTGTGGAATCCAGCTACTAGAAAATCGAAAAAGTTACCCGTTTCTGATAGCTATGTATTTGGTATGGAATATGGATATGGTTATGATGCGTCTAATGATGATTACAAAGTTGTGGAATTTAGTTGGATTAGTCGTGATCCCGGGGTGTATGAAACCCAAGTCAAGATTTATAGTTCAAGAGTTGATTCATGGAGGATTGTGGACTGGCCCGGTGGTAAAATCTTTGACGGTCCAGGTGTATTTGTGAATGGAGCCCTCCATTGGAAAGTGTATTATGATGATAATCCGAGCAACTGGGTTGTAATTGCGCAGAATGTGACAACTGAGACTTGCTTAAGTGTGGAACTTCCTATGTGTGTAAGTGATGATGCCAATGTTATGTTGGGGGTTTCCGGAGGATGTCTTTGTGCATCATACGACTATAGTAGTTATATGGATGTTTGGGTGCTGAAAGAGTATGGTGTGAGAGATTCGTGGACTAAATTAGTTTGCTTCCCATACTTTTTCTGTATGAACCATGTTGATCATGTGAGACCAAAACTGTTATTTGTTTCAGAGAATGGAGGGATTTTACTGAATCTTGGTTCGGATTTGATGATGTACAAACCATCTCAGTACCATGAGATTCATCGTTTAAGCAACCATATTGAGGTTGAAGCTGCTACCTACAGGGAAAGCCTTCTTTCCCCTGATTTCGATCATGTGGCTTGGAGCTAGGGTCAGACTAGAGGAAATGAAGGTAGAACATGTTTGTTATCTATGGTTAGAAACAAACTATAAGTTACTTGTTTAATCATTTGGTTATGCATCTTTAGTTTATTAACTACTACAAGTAAGTATGTTTTGATGATTTAAACTTTTGTTGTCCTATGCTGCCTTTTGCAACACTTATCTGAGATCAAAAGAATTTGCTTGTGTTGCCATGCCTCAGGTCCAAAAGGCCTATTCAATGCGAGAAGGACAGTGAATAGCCACCCGGCCTAGTTTCTGTTCGCTCAAAATGACTAACCTGATCATAGATGAGTTTTTTTCTCCCCAATGAAGTGGAAAAGGAGTCCCACCATTGGATTAATTTTGTTGAATATGTGCTTGAACTTCACTCTATTGCTAAATAAAATATTGGTAGATAGAGCAATAGTCAACATTGTATTTAACAACACATTTATGTTAAAGAATCATGCTTCAGTGCAAAAAATTGGTAATATCTCTGAAACTCTCTTTACCAACTATTGTTTGGTGTTTTTGGTGGTTGTGTGTGCCAAATTTTTTAAGATCTAGATTACTTACAATACCGTGTATATACTTTGAGGCCACAGATATTTTTCATTAGCACTTCAAAAGATTTCTGAGCAATTAGGTTACAACCAATATTCGCTTTCCCTGTGCCCCTTCAACCAATACACCATCAATCGACGTCTGTGCTTGTGCTCTTCACCTGTTAGTGCAATAGATTGCAATGAGGTTGTTCTCCTCTTCTCAGCTTCTTCTGCCATGCAGGATGCCCAAAATGTGTTGTGGCTTGTGGATTGTTGTAATGGCTTGTCTGCAACTCTATTTTCCTGAAAGCTGTATGGATTTGAACACAAACGGATAAAAAAATCAGCAGATTATGGCAAGTACAAGAGCCTGCAAGCTACCTGTGAGGTGTTAGCATTGTCCCTGTCAATAACTGGTGGCAGTCTAGTCCAACTCCAACCATTAGCGCCGGAATACATTATGTTGTTATATTCAAATTTAGGGTAAATGCACTTCACTCCCCATATTTGATAATTTTAGCACATTACCCTCTAAAATAAATTTTAAATACTTTGTCCCCTCAATGCTAATTTCAGATTAATATTTTTTGATAATTTTCTTCATCAGCCACCATTGAGCATCTTTTTTCTGTCTTTCTTTACAAAAGTTAAAAAAAAAATATATATCATAATATTTTCTATAATTTTCAATGGAGAAGACACGTCAAAGGTGATATTTTTGATGTGAGTAATATTGATTGTTAGTACAATTGATAAAAATAATATTATTATTTACATTAAAAGCATTAACATTTTTATTGTCACTAATAAAAAAAATTAAAATATATTTTTATTGATTTTTATTGACTTTTGCGTGGAAAGATGGGAAAAATATGCATGGCGGCAGCAAATGAAGTGCATTTTGTTAAGAATTTGATTTGAAAATGTTACTGTTGGATAAAATGCTATACTACATATAAATTGAGAGGATAAAATAATTAAAATTTATTTTTAAGGGATAAAGTAACAAAATAATTAAGTTTGAAAGGCGTAAAGTACTTAAAATTTATTTTTAAAAGGTAACGTGATGAATGATCAAATTTAGTGGTGAAGTGCTCATTTACCATTAAATTTATTTGGAATAAAATGGAGTCTAACCAATGAGGAGTGAAAGAGTTAAAGGAATTAGCAAACAGGCAAAAACGAAACAGAACTAAGAATTCTAAATCATTGTTTTAAATTTCGTGGAAATTTTGAATTTTCTTACCATTCGAAACAAACCATTTGAAATGAAATTTAACTTGCAAGTTAATTTTGCAGGATCTCATCGAAATTTTAGAAAATTCCAAAATTTTGAAAATTATTAGAATTTTTTATATTTTAAATTATATATATTTAATTATTAATAAACTTAAAATTACTATTACTAACTTAATAATAAAATAAATTCAATAAAAAAAGCTTCAACGCATATACTTACAATTAATTTAAGTTAGAGGGTAATTTTGGAAATTTGTTTTTTAGAAATATCCTTAAAATTTTTTTAGAACAATACTTCTACTAATAGTGAAAATGAATTGAAGAAATGCCACTCATTTTTAAATTGGGCCCAATAGACTTTTATCATATCATTTAATAAAGCTCTCTATATTCATCATATATACAAATATTTTAGTTTGAAAGATGCATAATTGTGTTAATTAAAAAAAAAAGGCAAAAGTTTCAGTTAAAGTTTCCAACTATTTCTACAAATAGTTTTTCTATATCGAAATCGAAATTCTGGATATCCTTAAAATTTCCACCAATTTTATTTTTTATAAATTTACCATTCCAAAATATACATCAACATATTTCATGCTCCCATTTTCGTTTCTGATAAGCAAATCTCCATTTTTAATGAAGAAAAAACTCAGCATATATTTACCTCATAGATTTCCTTGATATTTTTGCATGTATCTCAGGAATAGGGAATGGACGTGGAAGGGACCGACAGGCATAACAAATAGTGGCAAATATTTTAAGTTGAAAAATTGATATAGGAAAGTCACAATAAATGAGATAGAATATGACTAAAAACCAAGTATGGAAACCATGTATTATTTCTCTTCTTGACCAATCATTAGGAACAAGTTCTGAATACCACGGTCTATCACTATTAGTTAGGTACCAAGCTTCAAGGGCTTTAAAGAATGATTTATGAATGAAAGTTATTAAATTGAATAGTGTATTTAATCATTTATGTGATTTGCATGTATACTATTTGTTATTGCATCAATTTCACCTTATTGAGCCTTTAGCTCATTAGATTCATGTGATGCACGTGGAAATGTATAGGTTTAGAGGTTAACTGAGTGTCTAGAGCGGCCGGACAGAGATTTTTTAATATGTCATGCTTCAAGCTATTTTGTAGTCTATTTTGAAAACTCTGTTTTGTTTTTAAATAAGTTATTCTGTTATGGTTTTGTAAGCAGATGTACTAAGTTTTGATTTATGTCTATGGTGTGTTTAAAATGAAATGAAACAAATGAATTCAAGTTCTTTCTCTTATTGTAATACCCAATTCTCTCCTACATAGCCAATAATAAGCATATTGCATGAATATACATCTAATCAATGTACATTATCGAATTATGGTATACAAATAGTATGATTGCACGAACATGAATAATTGTTATTATATGCTCCAGTTATGCTTTAACATGCATTATTACATGAAATATGAGATCAAACTTTTGTTTCTTGATTTAACATATTCCTGAAGTGCCTTTTTGCAATGAAAAGGTTGGTATCTCAAATAAGGAAGATTGATGTGTTGAATGGTTATGAAATAAATTATTTGAATTGCTCCATACTTATTATATTCTAAAGTGATTAATTGCCTAAATATTTTTTGAAATATGTTACATTTGACTAAAAACTAAAAGTATGCAAAATGGTGCAATTTGATTGGTTGGTTGACTAGGTTGCATGAAATCATTCTAAACCGCATTGCACTTGATTATAACACCAAAGCATCAATTGTTGTCGTCTCCCTAGCCGATAAACGTGGCTCTTTGCATGAGAAGACACCAAGCATGTGTTAACCAATCATCACCCTCCACTCATCTCTCTTTGAAATGTCAAACAACTTATTTTTAGCCATATTTTCTAGTAGAAGCTCCTAAAAAATGACCATCCTTCTTCTCCAGAGTTTCTCCCAAATTTCTGCACTCTTTTACTCACAAAAAATTAAATTCAATCCATAGCAATCCATACAACACAAAGTAGAACAAGTTTCCACCATTTTAAACTTGAAAATCATTGATTTTGAAAGTTAATTCTAATTTAATCAAGGCCTTTAACATATCCTATCTCCAAAGAGATTGACCTTTTCACTTAACACAAACTGGATTTTAGGTAAGTTGAAACTTTTACTTACTGTATAATAATAATCATATAATGTTGTTCATATTTTAATGTGATTGTTATTATTTGACAAATGATGTAATGTTTGATGCATACATGGTTCATGAAGTATGATACTTTATCAAGAATATGATGACCTACCGGCCTAGAACAATGGTCATTGTTACATTGTTTACAGAACATTTACACTCAATTTTTTCAAAGGATTCTGTTTGTGAAGAGTTATGGTTCACAGAAAATGCAGGTTGAGTAGGATGAGGGAGCTCTACAATCTCACTACCAATCATTGAGAGAACAGTAGATATATTTGGCCTATCTTTTGCTCTTTCTTGAACACACAATAGACCTACATGTGCATATCTCATCATCACCGGATCATATATTAGCGGGTCGATTAAACTTAAGGTATTCTCTTCATTCCATTATTTCCATGCCTGAAACCGACCACAAGACGATGAAAGAGTAAAAATTGTAGTTAAAACAAGAGCATAAAATACCAAAATGAGAGCTATATGACAAGTAAGAATTCATTCCCTTATATAAGCTATTAGGCTCAAGGCTTGCTCGTAGTGATAAAAACTGCTATTCCTCATTCCACTGACAATTTCTAGCAACAGAACCCCAAAGTTGTAGACATCTGATTTTTCTGAGAATCTTCCTCCTAGTGCATATATCCACTGCAAACATGAGTTAAACATAAGCAAAGTTATCAAATAGGAAATTTGTGTACAGAAAAATACATAACAGTTTTGCTTGAATAAGGCAATCTGTGCTTACTATGTCCCGACGACCTTTGTTTTATTAGCTTGTTCTTCTTTGCCCCCAAAAATCCTTGCCATGCCAAAATCTGAAATTTTTGGGTTCAACTCTTTGTCCAACAAGATGTTATCAGCCTTCAAATCTCTATGGATGATTCTTAACCTTGAGTCTCTATGAAGGTAAAGGAGGCCTCGACAAATCCCCTCAATAATGATTACTCGTTTTTGCCAATCAAGAAACTTTTGTTTGTGTGAATCTGAAAAAGGGTTGTCACAGAATATTGTGAAAGTTCTAACAAGAGAAGAAAATCTCTCAACTAAATCCCAAGTTTTGTTAAGCACAGCTTAGGTAGTATACGAAGTTTCTGCTATTGTGAAAGATCTGAATTTGGACAACCATAAATGACTCACCAAAGATATAAGCATCCAAGCTTCTATTGGACATGTATTCATAAACTAGCATTTTTTCTTCACCCTCCACGCAGCAACTAATGAGTCTAACTAGATTGCGGTGCTGCAGCTTAGAGATCACCTCAACCTCATTCATGAACTCTTCTAGCCCTTGATTTGAGGATCTTGCAAGCCTTTTTACTGCAATTTCTTGTCTATTTGGTAATTTTCCCTGCAAGCTAGTGATTGAATCAATTTAATCACATTACAATAGTTCATAAGTCTAAATTCTGGAATAGGAGAAGTAGTACTTTGTAGACTGGACCGAAGCCACCCTGTCCAAGCATATGGATTGAGTCAAAGTTTCCTGTTGCTTTTGAGAGCATCTCAAATCTAAACAATGGCAACTCTTCAATTTTAATTGTGCAAAATTTGTTTTTGAGCATGGTTTCTTTTGAATATCGTGGATCTGTTTCTCCTATTTCGGATGATAAAAACTTACTTCTTTGCTGACTTCCTGATTTAAAAGAATATGTCATGAAAAAGTGTAGGATGATATATTGTCCAATAATTACTAATCGTTGTCGAGCATAGTTAAATGAACATGTACCTATGTACTTGACCAACCATTTCCATGTAAAGTATGAGCAGCCGGTAACGGTGATAGATTCCAGAATTACTGTAGTTGCAATGATGGCTTTCCAGTTTTTCATGTTATCTGCAAAAATTTAAGAACAATATACAAAGCATGAGCCGTCTGGCTTTCTTCTGCTCGTGGGCATATAACTAATGAACTCCAAATTTCTTTTAGTAATGACTCTTGTTGTTCAATGGGGTTCCGGAAATAGAAAAATGAGATCTGAAAGCTAAATCCTTGTAGCATTTCATGTTGATCAGGATAGTCAAATAACCTACAGAAGTGAAAGTAAAACTTGTTTTACGAAATGGGGAAGAGGTATATTACCTAGTTCTGAATATGCCAGTCGAATATATAGGCCTGCACCACTTTTGGAGAACTTATGTACGTCAAATAAGCTTTTAGTCCACAGCATACACCCAATGCCAGCATAGTATGCATAAGCCATACATGAACAATTGTTCAAGCAGAGGTTCCCACAGTCTGCTTCTGAAGTGGGAGACCACTTAGCACGATCAGGTAATTTCACTGTTGTTAGCATAAAAAACGTGTCTTGTTTTTCCATTTTGACAATAGAGTTGTTCTTTTCACATAGAAATGGAGTCTTTCTTGTGCAGCCACTGGTCCAATTTCCGTCGTTCCTGTTTGTTTTTTGACTCAAACCCTGGCCAACATATGCATATTGGTTTGTCCTGAGCATTGCAGCTTCCAAAAGGACCACACTTACCATAGACATCACAGTCATTATCAATGGATGACCATACTACCTCCCAATCTTCCAGCCCATCATACCACACCTTCTCCTGTAAAATTCCTGACATGTTCAAGACAAAATACAGCAAAACAGACCTATTTGAGTAGGTGAAGGTCATAGATGCAGGTCCAGGATGATCATTGACAAGATCAAATCTATTTTGATATAAGAAAGTCATCTCAGGTAACCTAATGAAGATCTAGCCAGTCCATGGACCGCTGCGCCAATAAGGATGGCTACCATTCCAAACAACTAGTTCAGGGATCTCTAGAGGCTCAATGGCAGCTGTGAAACTTCCAAGAGCTGGATCTGAAGTATTTCTCCAGGAAGTCAGGGAATTCTCCCCATTTTCACCTGAATCAGCTGTAATTACCATTCTACGTACTAAAGAATCTGAAGCATGTTGAAAGCTCTCCCATATTATCCTACCATTCAAGTTATCTTGTAACACCAGATTCCCTGTATCCAAGAGCTGAGCACTGGTATTTGCCACAGAATTCGTAAGATCAGTTGACCATACTATCTCCTTTAGTCCATCCAAGATCACAAGGTTGCCATCTCCTGATATCTCTAATATTCCATTAGAATCATTCAGTGGCTTGTCTCTGTTAGCCACCCATATGGCAGTCATTACTGGGATATTGTATAGTACACCAACATAACGATAACTACTACTTGGTGGGCTGAAAAATCCTAGCTTGAAATTTTGCCCATTGGAGATCAATGTTTCAGGGTCTCTGACAGGCTCATTGATTCTTATAGTGTCAATGGCAGTATTAAATCCTAAGAGAAAACAAGAACTTATGAGCAAAAAGACTTGAAACATGGAGAACAAGTTTATTTTGTGGCTGAAACCCATGAAATATGAAGATTTCTCTATTGTTAGAATGGGTAGCTTTTGAACCTTGAATGTAGGTGGGAAATAAATTGAGTTCATTTATATTATTGTCCACTTACTTTTTCGGGATAAATACATAAAATTCTATTATATTTTAGTGTAGTAGTAAAAAATTCATAAGTTAAAACAATAGCCTAAAAATGGGGTAAAATGTAAAACTCTGCATAAAACCTCATTCCGTCTCAATTAACGGGAAGTGCACAACATGCGCTCATAATGCGAAGAGGGGTGCTTATTGGTGTACTTTTGACTCAATCATGCACCTGAATAGACCAATATGCCTGTGACTTTCATATATGTAGGTTGATGATAATTAAATTATGAAAATACCCCTCAGTTCTTCAAAAAAAATCCTCACAAGTTTGTTGATATGTTTTTTTTTTTTTTCAAAAAACCCTAAATTTAATTCTAATCTTTATAAAATTAGGAATAAAAAAACATAAAATGAAAAATTGAAAAAAAAAATCCAGTATTTTAAATTAAAAAGATATCCACATAAACTATTGGATTCCTTTAGAATTATTTCAATAAAAAAATATTTTTAGCTATAAATATTTTTGATCCATTTACAAAAATAAATATAATGCCTTTTATTTTAAATTGTAAAAAATAAAAACAATTATATTTTAAATTGTTCTAATTCAAAATTAGTACTTTTAAATTTAATTTTTTTCACATATATAAATAAAAAATACAATATACTGTGTTTTATTTTTAATTTATTAATAAATGATATTTTAAAATATTTTTTCTCCACTAAAAATTAAGATCATTTGGAAAAATTGAAACTATTATAAATACATTTCATTTTTTTTGTTTTATTTTAATAAATAATATTTACGACTAATTTTTTTCTTAATTGTTGAAGATAGAAAAAACTACATATAACTCTATTATATTTTCTAATTTATTTGAAAAACCTATATTTAATTATAAAATTTTTGCTCCATTTCTAAAAAACAAATCAAATTATGGTTTTTTGTTTTTTCCATCCTCCCTTGAATTTTTTTTTCTTATATTTTTTTTCCCAACCAACACCCAACCGACCACCAACTTTGCCGCCCTATCCATCTTCTTCTTCATCCTGGTCACTCCACCCCACTCGTCTGCCACTCCTTTCTTATTCTTCTTCTTATTCACTAGCCATTCCTCTCCATCGGGCCACATCCCCACCAACCCACCAGCTCAGCCCTGCCACCCCACCACACTAGCGTCACCACCAATCCCCATTTTCCTCCCTGCCTAAACCCTATCCACCCCACCCCATCATGTTGCCACCCAAAACCCCTCTCATTCTCTCTTCGCCCAACTTACCCCATCTACTCTATCCACCATTGTCTATACACGAGGTCCTATCCCGCCACCCCAAGTTCCCAAGCCCCATTGCCGTCATCAGCCCTTAGACCATTCCCTTAATCAGCCCCTTACCCATGAACTCCAAACCCAAGCATAAGTGTAGAGAAAAAAATGTTAGCGAAGTATTACAAATCTTTAAGTAGAACTCATTCTCAAAATTAGTTATTAAGGGGAGGGTGCACAAAAAGGGTTATAAAACTGCACACCGAAAGCCCTTACTTTCAATATGAGACATATCTCATGCCTTGCTAATGGGAACCATGACAAACCACAACACTCTGCAGTCTTGGCGCCCACGACATTAGGTTGGGCACTAGCCCTTTTGGCTAGTTTGAGGCAAACACTACAATACTGGTGTCACCTCTACTGCTGCTAGATTGCAACTCAAACATGTGATGTCTGCTCTGATACCATTTGTTACAAACTTTTAGGTAAATCTCACATTCAAAAGCTAACTGTTAAAGGGAGAGTGCCCAAAGGGTTATAAACCCCATACTGAAAGTCATACTTTCGATGTGGAAATTTTTTTGAGTATGTACACAAAAAAAAAATACTTATTTTCTTCATCTTCTAATTCTTGAAAAGAAAAATTGACTCTTTCATATGTCATAAAATTACAAAGAAAAATAAGTAGAAAAATAATCTTAAAAAAATTAAATAAACCAACACTTCTAAAAGAAAAATAAAATGCTAAACTTTTTAATATTAAAATTAAACATACATGTTCCTTGCATCACAATTTGAGATAAATGAAAAAATAAAGAAACTTTATAACAAGTTGATAAGCACATAAAGAGTTAATTCCATGAAATTTAAATAAATATTATAATTACAAGTTAATTGCAAAACTAAAACTAGTACTAATTATTAATAATTTTAATATACATATATAGGCGGTGCGATTTGATTTATTCAAACTCCAAACCGCCACCAAATCATATAAGGCGGTACTGTTTCAATTGAATTTTTAAATTACAATTTATGTAGTAATTTAATAAAAATAATTTGGTGTAGTGTGATGTGATCGGTTCAGGTGGTTTTTAAATTTTTATGATCATCCCTACTTTATAGATGAAATTGTAAATCGTTAAATTTACCCTTCTTTTATATCATCTCCAGTTTGCAAGATACTCAGTAATTCGATCGAGGAACAAAGCCACAACTCTTACTACTCCATCCCAATTTTCCACACCTCTCTTATCGATAGCCATAATAATAACTTGAGTCCAATATCTAGAAAGGCTCAATTCAATAGGTCTAAGCTCAAGAGTTTGAGAAATTCTATCAATGTATACCTTATCACTAGGTAGCATAACCCCTATTGGAACATCTATAAATACCCTTATTGAGTTATTGAGGTATGTGAATTCATTTGCACTTTATGCATTATTGTGCATTATTTTGATATTTTTATTCTATACTAATTTGATTATTAGAGGATTATCGTTGGATCAACCACAAAGCCCGTAAAGGTCTGTTTATATCACAGACAGGACCCATCACTCAACCAACTATTTGGAAAGGAGTTGATTTCCTTCGATCTGATAAAACATACCACATCATTCTAAGAATGTAGATAAGATCTAAAGCAAAGAGAAGCTAGCGCTCAGGATGCTCATCATGAAGTAATGACTAATGGCTATGGAGTGGACCAACAACAGCAAAGGCTCTCCAGCATGATCCACCACCATCATAATAGGTAGCTCTTACCGAAGCGATGGTTTTGCAGATCATATAAGAAGCCTTGCTAGCTTTCAAAGAGGATGCATCGATGAGAGTTGCATCGAGAATCATCATTAGAGTGAGGCCCCATAGTCATCTCGCCAAAGTCGGGATTCATCCCCAGCTCCTGAGAGATGTGAGCTGAGGCAAGAAGAGCCACGAAACAAGAAAGTTGACGTCCACAGAGAAGTCAACTGATAAGTATCTCTTCCTGATGACGACACAAAGCGAAGGCTACAAAAAATAAAGTCCCAAATGGTGCAACCTATAATACCACTCGACATAAGAGGCCATTTGAAGAAGTACAAGCTCTTCGCGGTAGTAATTCCGAAGCAAATTCCCCTGCAACTTCAATCTTGCGGGGGATAGTAGAAGCTTAGATGGATGTTACAAGGGATATCTCCATCTGAATAAGGACGCTATCCCAATAAGCAGCCAACCTTTAACTTTACAACGAGATTAATTCAAGTTTTTGGTGTCGTATTAATTTTTGAGAATCGTGTACTTTTAAATATTGCTTTCACTTATATTTTAATATTAATAATTAGTTTTAACATATAAAAATTAATCTATATAATTTTAATTATAAAATTTAGATTTTAAATTTTGGTCTTGTAGCTATGTTTTTTATAATTATGTATTTTGAAACTCATGAAATGGTTTCTCACACATAAAAATTAGTATTGTACGTTTGTGATATTAAAGACACCGTGTAATATAATTCAAACCATACTATTTCCTCAAAAAAAAAAAATTTGGGAAAACATCTCCCACTTAATTTTTTGAAAATGTTGCATTTCTTTTCCTTTTCTATAGTTAATTGATATCACTTTTCACTAACAAATTTATTAAATTTTATTAAATAATATTAGAAGGGAGGTCTTTATCAAAAACTAGAATTACGAGGGAGATGGATGCAATTTTCAAAGGCAGGGGAGGTGGTGTAGTGGACCACTTATTGAGGCGCGAAATGGTAATGAACGTTGAATGTAGATTGGCATCTCCAAAATCAAATTGTAGTCGTGTTTCAAGACACGACACAAATGTAGAGCCATATTGTTTGGATATATCTAAAAATCAAACTTTAATCGTGTTTTCACATTCGGACACGACACACACGAAAACTACTTTACGTATATATGTTGAACGCTCCAAAAATATGTTGAAAGTATTGAGAAAAATAATGAGTATACATGCATAGCAATTTTGGCACATTTGAAACCAATATCCTATGCTGACCAAAATACAAATTATTTTATATGTTGCAAATGTTGAGAATTTTGTTATATGATTTATATCATGATTTATTGCAGATTTTTAACTAATACATTTTATGTTTCACATTAAGTCGCATTTAATAATATATTTTGGCATATATGCAGTACAAGCTTGAGATTATGGTTTACATTATGCATATTTTTCTTACCTTACGACACTAATACATTTGTAGATTGAAATATGTAATTTTTTTTGGTTAATTTCAAGTATAAATCTAATTATTTGTTTCTATACAATGTGCCCTGATATGTGGTATTATATATATATATATATGTATATATTATATTCGTATCATAGAACATATGTATGGAGTTATTTTTCCATATTCTTCTTTTTTTAAATAAGTTAATATAAATCTGCGTTATTCACATTTTTTCTTTTTTTTTGTTTTTAATTTAATGCAAAATTTCAATAGTCAAAATGCCTTTTTGGTGATAGATATTGGACGAAATCCATTGAAAACTACCGGTTTGACATTATACCTCAATTCAAAAATGAAATCAACTTGGCACTATCACACGTTTATTCCTTTTCAAATATTAAGTCTTTTTTGGATCTTTAATTTTAATTAAAAAAATATTTTTGATGCGGTAAAAACCTTGATATGAGTTGAAGTGACAGAATCAACTTTTTTATAATTGACTTCATTTTTAAATGCTAGTTGAATGTTGTGTTTCTGCGTGTGACGTAAATAGACAATTTGTGTCTTGAAATTATTTCGAGAAAACCCTTCAATATTTAAATAAAAAATTATTAAGAGAAAACAAGAACTGAAATGTAAAGCAATAAGTTGTAAATGAAACATAGTACATTTGAAAGATAACATTGAGTGGTGTTTAGTATGAGACGTCAATTTTATGGACTTTTTGTTTATTGGATTAAAATTAATATATATTTGTACTTAGCTAAAATATGACCATCAATTTTTCTTCATATGTTTTTCAAGGAAAATCCAAAAGAAATATTTTTCTCCCCATTTGGAACCCCATGTTTTTTCTCCGATAATCGAAATTGGGCTTCTAAAAGTTTTTTGAGGCACTCCACTATTCATTATTTTTCTTAAGCACTAAACAACGTATTTTAGTACGTCATTAGTGTATTTTAAAGTGCAAATATCAATCCATTTTTTTTCTCTTTCTTAAGTCTTTTTTTTTTTCCCTCATTAAAATTGAGTTCCAAACATAGCCCAAATGATTTTCTACAAATTTATATTAGACTTTGGTAAGTCAGCAGAAACAACCTCCCCAAACCTCCGCGTAACTGAAAAGAGTATTTATCTGTGATGGCGCATTCCAGTTTCAGTCTTGTGGTTGCAGCAACTGGTGCAGAACTTAACCTTCTTCCACTGCTCAATCTTCAATGTCAAACTTCAACCCTATTTTGCCTTTTGATTTTTATATCATGCTTCCAACCACTTGGCTGCCGGAAGCCCATTCCACCGCTGGCACGCGGTTAATTT
Organism: Paulownia fortunei; assembly: GCA_019321725.1. NCBI lineage: Eukaryota > Viridiplantae > Streptophyta > Magnoliopsida > Lamiales > Paulowniaceae > Paulownia > Paulownia fortunei. The sequence goes on from CM033115.1 coordinate 4,951,567, forward strand.
GTGTGTGTGTGTGTGTCTGCCGTGTGCAAGCGTCGTCGTTTGAGTTCAATTTGTTTAAATGTGAAAAGCTTTCTTGAATAAGCTTTCTTGAATACTTTTTATAAATTGGATGGGAACACAAGTCGAATTAGATTTGATTAGTTAAAAAATAAAAAATATCAAATTATTCTACCTCATCTCGTATTCGGATGGAATAAATTTGATTTGAACTCGACCAATCAAATCAAGTCAAACATAATTTTAAACTGAATAAAATATTCAAATCATGGTTTGAACCATTTCGGCTCAACTCAATTATTTTACACCCTTATTTAGGTATGATTACAAAAGTCCTCAACAACTTAATATCACAGTAACAAATTTAGAATTTAAAAATTATTCATTAGCTCTTAAAATTAGTATTACTCGAGATAATTTGAAAAAAAAAAAACTCGACAAAATCTCATCTACGTAACAAAATTATCAATTAAAATTCACAACTAATTTGAGAATATATTGATAAAAAATATTAATTATTTTATTATTTATCAATAGAAATTATGTTATCAAATAAATTTATATATAAGTTTTGAAAAATAGAAAAAAACACGTAGTAGAATGTAATCTTACTAAAACACGAATAAAGTTCTATAGAAATTATTATAATAATAAAAAAAAATTAGGGGATTTCATCGCATTATTGTTTATGAAAAACATATACGAGATTCCAACTACCTATGAAAATATTATGGGCTATTTGAGTTATTTTAAAAAATTCAAAAAAATTTGTTATTGTGCCTAAAATACCAAGTTGGAATATTGTATGTGAGCCCATCACTACAGCGAAATACCAATCAAATTGAAATTCTTCGGCCATAAAGAAATTATTGGTTCGTAGACTAGTAGTACTAGGTAGCTTACAAATACTGATGGTCCGAACCCAAATTCTGTTAAAAAACTGCTTTGTAATGAATCATCTAGGTCTGCCGTTATCTGAATTTGAATCTTTAATTTGGCCAATGGTTCTGTTCTGTCTAAATTATAATTTCTTCATGGAGATGCAAGTTGGCATGAAGGAAAGACTTGGCCTAATGAGACTAAACAAAAGAACACACACAATTTAAGGAAACTGCCTTGCACGAACTTTGTGGATTGTACTTATATATGAAGTGCATAAAACAAGAAAAGACAACTCCTTTCATTTACACAAAAGACTGTCCGAAATTCACAAGCATATATGGCCTCGCTTAACCCGTATGCCAAAGTGCATGAAGCCGATCAAGAAAGGGTAATAGCAGAACATCAGGCAAGGAGGAGGAAAATCATCATCGGCTTTTCTGTTATAATCCTCATATGCATAGTGGTAGCAACTGTGGTGGGAGTTTCTCTTGGTAAACAGGAAACGTCTCTCAAGCAGAGTCAGTCGATATCGTCTAATATTAAGGCAATATGCGACGTGACTCTGTACCCTGAATCATGTTACAGCAGCCTAGCGCCACTGGTTAAGTCGGGCCATTGTCAGCCTCAGGACATCTTCAAATTATCAGTCCAAGTCGCGATAAAAGAGCTCTTGAACGTGTCCAAGAAGTTCAACGACGATGGAGGGCTCAAGAACGTTGGCATTACAGATAAAAACATGGTGGCAGCTCTTGAGATCTGCCAAGAACTTATCTTTCTTGCACTGGATCATCTCAACACTTCATTAACTGTCAATGGCCTCACTTTGCTTGATGCTTTTGATGATCTCCGAACGTGGCTTAGTGCAGCAGGAACTTATCAGCAAACATGCATAGATGGCTTCGAGAATTCTTCTTTGAGCAGCATTGTTCTCCAAACACTCAAGAATTCGACAGAGTTTACAAGCAACAGTCTTGCAATCATAACCTCAATTGAGAGCTCAATTGCCTCTTTAGGCTCAATTGGGAAACGACGTTTGATGAGCCTCAATGAGATGCCAAAATGGTTGTCCACAAAGGACAACAGGAAGCTGCTTCAGGCCACAAATACAAGTATTGTACCTGATGCAGTTGTGGCGCAGGACGGATCAGGAAAGTACGAGACGATCAATGCTGCATTACAAGATGCTCCGAATAATAGCAAAAAGAGGTATGTGATCTACATTAAGAAGGGGCTTTATGTAGAAAATGTGAAAGTCGATACCTCCAAATGGAATGTGATGATGATTGGTGATGGAATGAATGCTACATTAGTATCTGGCAACCTCAACTTTGTGGATGGAACCCCAACTTTTAATACTGCAACATTTGGTAAGTTTATCAAAATCCATACTAGCTATGCTAAAATAAAAGATGAAATATAATTATTTTTTTCATTTTTTCTTGACTTCATCTTATTAGGCACAGTGAAAACAATTGATAACTCGAGATTTATTTTTTTAGGAATATCCAGCAAATCACATTAATAGGATGGATACAAAATATAATATTGCATAAATTTTTTTACTTGCTTCAACAAATTCGTCTACGTTATGAGAGTTTCTGTTCTTACACTAATAGATAATTTATTGGTACAAGAAAAATACAACATTGGATTTTATACCCAAACTTAAGATAAAAAAAAAAAAAAAAAAACATTGTACAATCACTCTAATAATTATCAAAGAATACTCTCTCAACCCTTTTATATTGCTCCAAAGAGGAAAAAAAAATTCAAGTATTTTCTCTTATCTATCACAATTTGACTATCACGTGTTACTCTTCCTAAATGCCTATATTCTATTTTTCTTATGGCCTTAGTTGGATGCCAAACTCTCTCTTTTCTGCTTGGTGTATTTTCAGCCTCACATATCCTCTCCTTTTTTAGGCAGAACCAAGGGGACAATGTATTGAATTTTTTTTTTTTTTTCGATTGACTGAGCTGCTAACTTTTGACAAAAGAAATGAGACGGCGAAAGTCGTTTCATTCTTTTGACTTAATACAAATTAATGGGAGTCAAATTAATTCTCTTTTTAATATTTTATTATTTTTGGGGATTATGTTACCTAACACATGTACGCAGCTGTATTCGGGCAGGGATTCATCGCCAGAGACGTGGGATTTCTGAACACTGCTGGCGCGCCAAAGCAACAAGCCGTCGCCCTCTTGTCCTCATCCGACCTATCAATCTTCTATCGCTGTCGTATCGATGCGTTCCAAGACACACTCTACACGCACTCCAACCGCCAATTTTATCGCGAATGTGACATATATGGCACGGTGGATTTCATCTTTGGTAACTCGGCTGTCGTATTCCAGAACTGCAACATACTGCCCCGGAAGCCCATCCCAGGCCAGCAGAACACCATCACAGCTCAAGGAAAGATCGATCCGAATCAAAACACTGGCATTTCCATTCAGAATTGCACTATTTCTCCATTTGAAAATCTAAGTGGGGTGAGCAGTTATCTTGGCAGGCCCTGGAAAAATTATTCCACCACTGTTTATATGCAGAATGTGATTCCCGGGTTCATTGATCCTAAGGGGTGGTTGCCTTGGGTGGGCACTACTGCTGCACCAAACACTATATTTTATGCTGAGTACCAAAATTCAGGTCCTGGCTCTGTGACAAAGGGAAGAGTTACCTGGAAAGGGCTTAAACTCAATATTACAAGTAAACAAGCTGGGAAATATTCTGTGAGCTCCTTCATTAAGGGGGACAAATGGATTCCAGCAGCGAATATTAGCTATAAATCGGGTTTGTAAAATCCTGTTTTTTGTTTCTTGTTTTTTTTTTTTATAAATTATTGCTTGACTTCTGTAATTGAATTTGGAGTGAAAATTTATCGATCTTTGAAACAAGGGACATTTTTTAATAACATTCATTCTTTTGAGTTTTGATGGGAACTAAATGTATCGATGATTTACACATTGTCATGAACAGATAAACAAGAGGGATTTCAAATTCATGTTTTATCAACCGTTTGACATTATATAAATATTAAGCGTATAAAAGATTTTTCTTAAATAAATATTTGTTTATGAATCACACACACTTAACTTGTATTTATAAATTAAAGTATATGATGAAATACAAATTGAAATAAGGAATTCAAAATGTTATATTTTTCAGCCTTGAAAACCTATGACTTTCTTTTTACATTTTGATGAACTAATTTCAACATGAAAATGTAAGTTGACTTCAAAGAAATTGTCATGTTGTCTTATGGAGCGATGTAACTTATTTCTTCTCGGGAGTTTTCTTGGTCATCAATAAGACCTACCTGTCCTTAATAGAACCTGTTGCAGTGGCTTATTAAACTATAAGTTTTGGCATCAAATTGTGCTTAAATTTGTGCCAGCTTAAATTTGTGCCAGCATTGCCTTACAGAATGCAATTGGTGGACTAAGCCTTGATTTCTCGTCTAGTCTTCCTAGTTCCTTGGCTCAGTAACTGAAGAGTCCACCAAAAATCGCGGTTCTATAATGCACCCCTGCCTTGCATGAATATTTGCATCGTTCTCCTTGTTTTTGTTCTATGATAAATGGATTTTATACCCATAAATTAAATATTATTTGCTTAACTTTTGATTAATTTTTGAGTGTTTATGTTATTTTTTATGCATTTAGTTTTAAATGTTGTAGGTAATGGCAAAATGATAAGAAAATAGAAAAAAAACATAAAATTTGGTTAAAATTTTGAAAAAATCCGTTTTATAGTGCTATTGAGGGCAGTGTTTGTTTTTCAATCATAACTCTTTACTCCAATATCATTTTAACTTGATTCTTGAACCATTAGAAATATAAGAGATAGATCTATATTTTCTATGTTTTCTATGAAATACAATTCTTTTTATTTCAATAAGAAAAATTGAGTTAAACAGTTTGCACTTGACTGAAATTTTTTGATATGACACATTTTGGTATTTTAGACATAACTCCCTCTACATATATCATATTGAGCTGATTTATAAAGATATAGAAACCTAAGACCTAGTGCTACAATTTATATGAGACATTAAAAGTCAATTTGGCTTAAAAAGTAGTGCTTAGGCGCTGTCGGACAAATAAGTAAGGTCAAAATGGGCATTTTGCCCTCTTTAAAGTATCTCCCATTTGATTTTTAACATTCCAAGAGCCTCCAAATCAGATTTTTTATGGAGGAAAAGAGAGGAAAAGAGTGAAAACAAAACAAAAAATAAGAAAAAGAGAAGAAGAGGAGGAGAGATTTCTTCCATGCTTTGTGAAGAAGACGTCTAGAAGGGAAGAAATTCATCATCTTCCAAGTTTCATTTTATTTTCCTCTTTCTTTCTTTAATTATGTTCATGAATATTATTAATTTTCTTTTTATTTTCATCATGAACTAATTTTCTCTTTCTAGGGTTGTGATATAATCTAATTAGGATATTTTGAATATTTGTATCTATTCAATTCTTAATTTATTTTTAAGTTGAGTGCTTTCAATTACTTGATCAATAATTAAATGATTTGCTAATTATATTGACCCGAGATGTGATATATGTGTTTCGTTCTTTGTGTATAAAATCATAATTACATGTGATATGGGATATAGTTATATAGTTTGTGTAGTCATGTTTGAAACTCCATAAAATCTAATGAATTATTGATATATTGTTATAATTCACATAGGAATATAGTAGGTTATCAATTGATAATATTTTTATTAGATTTTGGAAAAGGTTAGTGGATTTAAGGATTCTCAACTATCACTTAGGAAATAAATTGATGTTATAAGATAAATTATTTAATTCGTAATAATTACGGTGAAATCATAACCATAAATTTTTAAGTTAGTAAATTTTATTTTTAAATAATTTCTACCACTGATTTAGTTTAGTTAGATTTAGTTTGTAATTATAAACACATTTTTGCGTTTATTCAAATAAAATTAGAGTTAACATAATTTCGATACTTAATAATTCAACAATTCTCATAAAAACGATACTTATTCATCACTTTATTACTTGTTAACGATAACGTGCACTTGCATTCATAAAATCCACAACACTCTACACATTGCAGTCCAATTCACCAAAAAACAATTGGAACCATGTTTATGTTAATTGTAGGAATAAGCTTTAAAATTTAATTACTACCAACATTTTATTTCAACATAGTGCCTATTTAGTTTTTTTATTTATTAAGGTTTTATCGCCTAAACTTTATACCGATTTTATTATAATTTTATGAGATTTCATAAGTATTTGACTGTTTAATTTAATATATTTATTTTTGTTATTTATTATTGAGTTTATTATGGTATTATGAGTTTTTAGTAGGCCACATAATATTTTTTTAATGGTCAAATCCTTTTCATCTATTTAAAGGGAAATCACCTTTTCATTTGGCTCATAAAGATTTATGAGATTAAATTTTACACTCCCACAAATTTTAGTGTTTTGGCAACGTAATTATGGACTGGTTCATAATCTTTTCGTGGTCGTGCACGTGAAAAGAGACATCACTTTGAATATATAGAATTTTATTCTAAAGTCACGATCAGCAATGAAAATTTGCACGTAGGGAACCAGCCATCAGAAAATTTTATATAGGATTTTATTTCGTAGAATTTTAATAACAAAAATACTTGTGTACAGTAATTTGAAAAAACATTTACTTAACTGTTGCAGACAGTTTACAGCCCTTTAGTGAAGGAAATAATGTAATCCAAAAGGATAATGGTGAGATATTTTATTAAATCTGCATAATAAACACCTCATTAGTTTTTCCCCTTCCTATACACTTCAATTTGAGCTTCTTGTTTACAAATTTGGTATTTGATAAAAATCTTGATTTAACAACTGTTCTTGCAAACACATAGATGATCGATAATGCTTTAATCGACAACATTCAATTAAGGAAGGCAATATGATTCTTATTTTCGTCAGTTCCTCCTATGAATATAGATTGAAATACATGAATTTGTATTTAAAGATAAAAGACATATGGTCCAGGAATGTAGAGGTACGTTATGAATGAAACCAGAGATAATGTATAGTGAAACAGGCCTCTGCTAACCAAATGAAAATATATATATATATATATATGTATGTATGTTGCAAGCATTAAGCTCCAGAAATTTTTTGGGAAAATCTTATCGTAGATAAATTAAATTTATGACAATTAAATGGCGACCCGTATAAAATAATATGTATTAAATATTAATTTGATATTTTCTATTTATATTGAGAATTAAATCAAATGTAATTTTTAAATTAAATAGTTAATTAATTAATATTATAATATATATTTTGTTGACTAATTAAATATTGCCAAGTATCAAATTTTAATTCTTGGGAATCAAAATTGTATCAAATCTTGTGATCAAGTTATAGATGTCAATTAAATCATGTTATTTCATCAAATAACTTATCCAATAACTCATATCCTACAATTATAAATAAGAGTCATTTGCAAGAGTTAAAAACATAAGTTGTGAAGAAAATGTCCAAACAAGAAAGATGTTGGAGAAAATTTTTCCAATCCAAAGTGATTAAATTTAAAGAGATCTACAGTGTTCAAGGCGATCATCGCAGAATCCATCCAAATAATAGCGTTTAATTCGAGAATAAGTTATTAAACCCTTGAATTAACATTATTGAAAATTAAATTCATATTGGAGGAGATCAAATGGTCAATTCCATCAACAAATTGTCAAATTCCAAAGTCAACGTTCTTAAAGTTCTAACGTTTAATTCGATATTAAGGTGTTAAACCCTTGAATTAATATTATTGAATGACGAAATTCAATTCGGAGACGATCAAATAGATGATTGCACCTTCAAAAGTTCAAATCCGAAAATTTCTTGTTCTTGAAAAGAAGAATAATAGGAATTATAAAGATTATAACTATTTTACTATTTCAATTCAATAAAATTTAATTTATACAATTTTTTTTATTTGTTAATTTTTACAGACAACGAAATTTGTATTACAAATTTTTGGCACGCCCAGTGGGACCATCTCTACTTCTCATCTCTTTTCTTCAAAAGTTCTAAAATATCATAATGATTACTTGTAAGGTTGCAGTAGTGAAAATTACTACTTTAAATTCTTCAAATACTGTAGGTGGATGTGTTGGTGTTATCACAAAAAGTATGTCGAAAAAGTTGCTATCATCTTCCAAGATAACTCATTTTCTCGAAACTGTTGAGAATAATTTACCACATCTTGCCAATACAAGCGAAGATAATGGAGACCTGAAGGATGAATCTGCATCATCCACCCTTCATTCAGCATCGAATTACTCATTTACCTCAAATATAGCGTCTGTCATGGTGACAAATGCTACAACTCTCGATGAGTAAATTGCAAGTTTAACGAAAGCCATTAAGGGATTCACTAAACATGTTCAAGAGTAAGACTCTCAAATCACAAAATTGATAAACAAAGTAGACAATGTTGATGTTAGCCGCGTAATGGGTAAACAAGTTGAGGTTCATGATGAAGTTGAAACATCCATGAAGCAACAATCAAGTGAAAAGGAGAAGCCTTCAACTAAAGAATTCCAAGTTTCATCTGATGGGTTGATTCCAGTTGACCAATTGAAGGAGTTTATCATAGGGACTATCAAAGACAAGTTCGATAGGAGCTCTAAGTCGTCCTTGACTTATGCCAAACCATACACTTAAAGGATCTACAATTTAAAGATGGCAGTTGGCTATCAACCTCCAAAATTTCAGCAATTTGATGGCAAGGGCAACTCGAATTAGCATGTGGCCTATTTTATTGAGATATGCAATGATGCTGGAACATATAGAGATTTCTTAGTGAAACAATTTGTTTGCTCATTAAAAGAAAATGTATTTGATTGGTATGCTGACTTGGAGGCAAACTCAATTGATAGTTGGGAACAATTGAAACAAGAGTTTCTCAACCGCTTTTATAGTATTCGACGGACAGTTAGCATGATTGAACTCACGAATTCAAGTCAGTGGAAGGAAGAGTCTATAATCGACTATATCAATCGTTGGAGAAACTTAAGCCTCAATTGCAAAGATCAACTATCAAAGGCTTTAGCTATTGAGATGTGCATCCAAAAAAATGCATTAGGGCCTTCGGTATATCCTGCAAGGAATCCAACCAAGGACATTTGAAGAGTTGGCTACTCGAGCCCATGATATGTAATTGAGTATGGCTGCAAGTGGAGTTAAAGGGTCACCCATCCAAGAGCCTCAAAGGTCCAAAGAAAAGTATGAAGCCAAAAAAGGGTCAAGTCTTTCTCCAAAACTCCAAGTAAAGAATCTATGGCGGTCAATGCGGCACTTATCAAATTCAAAGATAATGCAAATGATATTAAGAAAAGGGGCAAAGAAAGTTGACTCTAAAAGAGATGCAAGTAAGGCAATATCCATTTCTTGAGTATAATATCTCTAGAATATTCGATGACTTACTCAAAACAAATCTCATTGAATTACCTGAAATGAAACGTCCTGAAGAAGTTGGGTATGTTGATGACCCAAAGCACTACAAGTACCATCATTTGGTGGGGCATCCAATCCATGATTGCTTCATATTCAAAGATAAAGTCATGCAGTTAGCTCATCAAGAGAAGATATCGCATGAGGAAGATAATGCAACTGCCAATCATATCACCATCGAATTTGGATCTATTGATATTATAATGGAGAATACACCTAGATGCAATGATGGTGGAAAGTTTGATTATGACAATAACATTTCATGTAACATGACAAGTGAACAAAAGATTTCCTTCAATGAAGTCTGTTTGTCTGAAAATAAAGTTCACAATGTCAGTGATGATTGTATGTTGGTAGTGATCTTCATTGATGAAGATTTGTTGCTTGGTTCCAAACTCCATAATAGACTATTATTCATAACTGGCTATACTCACGAGCAAAAAGTAAATAGGATATTAATTGATGGAGGCTCTGCAGTAAATATCTTACCCTTGCGTACACTTAAGGAGTTGGGAATTTTCATGGATGAACTTGCAAACAGTCATTTGATGATCCAAGGTTTCAACCAAAGGGGGCAAAAGGCTCTTGGCATCATAAGATTAAAATTATTGATGGATGATATGGCCTTAACTGTGCTATTTCATGTTATAGATGCTAAAACCTCATATAACATGCTTCTTGGTCGTCCTTGGTTGCATGAAAATGGAGTAATTCCTTTCACTTGGCACCAAGGTTTCAAGTATTGTAGAGATTGCATGGTAAAAAGAGTGCTCGATAATGATAAACCTTTTACTGAGGCTGAATCACATTTTGCTGATGCTAAGTACTATCTCGAAGATGCAAAGAAAATTAAAGCTAAAGATAGTCCATCTCATGAGAAATCTAAGCAACAAGATGATGGAGTTGAAGGGAGTTAAACCAAAAACACTTTCCCAACTTAGAGAGATCACGTAAAAGGAGGATCGTCTCTCACTGAGGTTGAACCTTTGAAAGAATTGGTGCTTCCTCTAACAAAGCTCGATGCTAAGAACTTGTCTACTCAGCCACTTGAAGGATTTGCTCGCCCAACTCAATGAGTTGGGACAGAACATAGGGTATGTATAGAAATCCAAAATGCAAAATAATTTGATCTGAAAGCTTATAAACTTCTTGTTAAAGTTGGATACAAAAGAAAGTTCTACCTTGGGTAAACTCCTTCTTGAAGTCATTGGCGAACAAGTGCATGGACTTACAACTACCAAGAAGATGCTGAAAGAAAGTGGGCATGTTGTTCAAAGTACTCAAATTGGCCTTAGGTTTGTACCACAAAATCCTATCCGCATTGCCATCAAAAGAGTTAACACCAATCATGTGTTTGAAAGAGAATTTTCATCGGCAGATGATGTTTTTGATGATAACGAAAAGAAAATAAAGCAAATATCTATCTTTGATAGACTTGGCTTGCTCAAAAAATTAGGGAGTAAAAGAGCCAACCGTCAAAGATTGGCTATCTCTAAGACATCAAAACATCTAAAAATGGTCAGTAAGCCACGAACCACCCAAAAACTCCAAAGTCTAATTTCATCTCGTATGAGGCAATGTACTACTTTGCTCATATCATGTGAAAAAGTATTGAAAGTTAAGTTACAAACTATTATTTTTACACAAACTCAAGATGACAAAGATGATAGGGAAAGTGTAGCTTCATCTTACCATATCAATATTGGGTTTGACTGTGCAACATGTCGAAATGGTAAGGATCACTTATGCAAACAAATTTTCAAATTAACTAATGACGGTTATATTAGCAAAATGGGTGATGTTATGCAAATGATTGACATAAGACAAAAGAATGGTCTAATGAGAATGTGTGTGGATTTTAAGGAAATGAAACATATAGAGAAAGATATGGTATCAACATATCACATCACTTTAAGTGAAAAGATGGAAGAGGAAGATGCTGAAGCCACTCCTCCTGACCTTGAATAAGGCGTTAAAGCTACAGTTGATGAGCTAAAAGAGATTAATTTGGATGATATCGACAGTCCCCGACCAATCTATATTAGCACTTTGTTGGCCATTGATAAAGAAAGAGCATACTTCAAACTACTTAATGAGTTCAAAGATGTATTCGTATGGTCGTACAAAGAGATGCATAGATTGGATCTAAAAGTAGCAATCCATCACCTATCTCTTAAGAAGGGAGCTCATCTTGTTAAACAAGTTAAACGTCGATTTTGGCCTGAGTTGGTTTCTTTAATTGAGGCTGAGATGAATAAACTCATCGAAGTTGGGTTCATTCGAGACGTCAAGTATCCTACATGGATCTCAAGCATTGTCCCTGTGAGAAAAAAGAATGGCCAAATTCAAGTTTATGTTAATTTTAGAGATTTGAATAATGCATGTCCCAAAGATGACTTTCCGTTACCCAATACTAAGCTCATGATCGATGCTACTATGGGTCATGAAGCATTATCTTTCATGGATGGATCATCTGGGTATAACAAAATACGTATGGCCCCAAAAGATGAAGAGTTAATGGCATTTCGTACTCCAAAAGGTATATATTGCTATAAGTTGATGCCGTTTGGGTTGAAAAACGCCGATGCTACATATCAGATGGCTATACAGAAAATCTTCGATAATATGCTCCATAAAAACATTGAGTGCTATGTTGATGACGTGGTCGTATAAAGACCTATTTGATGAAGTCTCCCATGTTGGTTGCACCAGTGCTTGGACGCCCGTTGATTCTTCATATTGTTGCTCAAGAACGTTCCATTGGGGCTTTATTAACGTAAAAGAATAATAATGGAAAAAAGAGTGTCTTGTATTATTTAAGTAGGATAATGACGCCAAACGAGTTGAACTACTCACCAATTGAAAAGATATGCTTGGCCCTTATCTTTACAATCCAAAAGTTGTAACATTACTTTCAGGCTCATACCGTCTGTTTTATCTCGAAAGCAAATCTACGGAAGTATGTTATGACAAGACCAGTTTTTTCTGATAGATTTACAAGGTGGTACCTTCAATTGCAACAATATGAGAGAATATATAATTCTCAAAAGGCTGTAAAAGGACAAGTTTTGGCAAACTTCTTGGCCGATCATCCTATTCCTGTTGAGTGGGAGTTATTTGATGACTTACCAAACGAAGATGTTCTTGTAATAGAGATCACTCCTCATTGGAAGATGTACTTTGATGGAGCTTCTCATAAAAAAGGAGCTGGTGCGGGAGTTATATTCGTTACATCTGATGGAGAAGTGTTGCCTTACTCCTTTACCTTAACCCATAATTGCTCCAACAATGTTGTTGATTATCAAGCTCTTATCCTTGGATTGGAAATAGCTATTGATATAAAATAATTACATTTGAAAATGTATGAAGATTCTAAATTGGTGGTCTAAATTGGTGGTCAATCAATTGCTTGATTGTATGAAGTCAAGAAACCTGAGCTACTTTCGTATTTCAATTATGCTAGAAGGCTTATTGGATGGTTGAGAAATGTAGTTATTGAACATATACCAAGGATAAATAATAAGCAAGTTAACATTTTAGCAAATCTCGCTTCTACACTTGTCATGCTTGAAAATGAAGCTCGTTTACCAATATGCAGAAGTTGGGTTGTACCACCAATCTTCGATGATGAGAATTGTGATGAAGATGAATAAAATTATGTTATCAAAATATTTGAAGTCGTAAAAGAAGATTGACGTCAACCACTTGTAGATTATTTGAAGTATGAGAAGCTACCTGATAATCCACGTCAAAAAGTTGATATTCGACGCTGTGCGGCTTGCTTTATTCATTACAAAAGTACATTTTATAGACGCTCATTTGATGGAGTTTTCTTGTGATGTTTGGGTGATGATGAAGCCATCCAATCTATAGAAAAAGCTCATTCTGAGATTTGTGATGCTCATCAATCAAGCCCAAAGTTGTACTTTCGAATAAAAATGATGGGTTACTATTAGCCAACAGTGGTAAAAGATTGTATGGATTACGCGCAAATATGTCAAGCCTGTCAATTTTATGCAAATCTTATTCACCAAACCGCCTGAGCTGTTACACCCTACTGTTGCTTCATGGCCGTTTGAGCTTAGATGTGGTTGAACCTATAACAAAGTCTTTCGGTAGGCATATATACATTTTTGGCTGCAACATACTACTTTTCTAAGTGGGCTAAAGCGATACCTCTCAAAGATGTAAAGAAAGAAAATGTTGCTGACTTTATCCGTATTAATATTATTTATTACTATTGGATTCCTCGATATATAATCACGAATAATGAAAAGCCCTTTTGCAATAGTTTGATCGATAAACTTTGTCAGAAGTTTAGTTTCAAACAAAAAAAATCCTCCATGTATTATATCGCTGCTAATGGACTAGCTGAAGCATTCAATAAGACTTTGTGTATTTTGTTGAAAAAAGTGATTACAAAGCCAAAATGAGATTGACAAAAAGAATCGGAGAAGCTTTATGGGCGTACATAACCACTTTTAGAATGCCTACTCAAGCAACTCCTTACGCACTGGTGTACGGTGTTGAAGCTTTAGTTCCTCTTGAGCAACAAATTCCATCATTAAGGATAGCCATGCAAGAATGACTAACAGAAAAAGAAAATGCACGCTTATATCTTGAAGAGTTAGAGGCTCTTGATAAGAAAATATTGGAAGCACAACAAATACTTGAATGCTATCAAGCTCGCTTGTCTAGGGCGTTTAATAAGAAAGTATGATCACGTTTTTTCCAAGTTGGTGATTTAGTGCTTGCTGTGAGAAGGCCCGTCATTACTATTCGTCGAACTGGAAATAAATTCACATTAAAATAGGATGGTCCTTACATTGTTAAAGAGGTCTATACAAATGGTGCTTACAAGTTGGTTGCCGAAGATGGCTTAAGAATTGACCTAATCAATGGAAATTTCTTAAAACGCTATTACGCATAAAGTTAGAAGAATGATCCGTGACGCATGAGCCTAAACTGCATATTACTCCTGACCTGCATGAGTATAAACTGTGAATAGTGCCCACCAAAAGTGAATACATGTGGTTAAACTATTAATTTATCCCACTAAAAGTATTTTATGTGGTTAAAATGTTAAATATCCCACCTAGTCCAGGGTAGCTAAGCAATAGATACTCCTGGCCCGCATGAGTATGAACTGTGTGCGGCCCCCTATCAAATAAAAAGGAGTATTTTTTGAACTACGTTATGATTTGATCCCTTTATTGGGGTACGTAGGCAGCTTAGATATTTTTAAGTTCAGTCATGAGTAATTATGTTTTCTCTTCTTATAGGATAGTAATCTGAAAAAAAAAACACAACAAAACAAAAAAATGAGCTTTGTGAATTTTAATGAACATGAATGCACTTGGAGGATTGCAAGATAGAAAAATAATAATTTCTATTATGTAATCTCAAAAATAATGATGTTCATTACATGAAGCGAAAAGAAAGAAAAATTTCATAAACAAACACTAAGCAAAGGGTCTTAAATTTTTCAATTTTTCTTTGGCAGCCTCGAGACGTACCATTGAAAACTTCAAATTTTCAAATGCTTAATCACTCAATGGAGAAGTATTCTTGATTGCAACAATCTCTTGTTTAATCTTATAAACTTCGGTTTGGGCACTCTGGAGAAGTTGTTGTTATCGTTTCAATGATGCAGACAAGTGTTTTTTTTATCCATTCAAATCATTAAGCTGCTTCTTAATGTGTTCCAACTCCTCCTTGGTAGATTGGATTTGATTAACCTATTTGCTTTCTCTAGTCTTGGCTTCGTGGAAACGATCTTTGGCTTCACTCAATTATTGTGCAAGAAGTTCTTTGGATGCCTGTTCCGAAGATGTTGACATTGCATCTTCATAAGCAGCGGTCTTGGCAAAATGTTCTTTCAATAGTTCTTCCATATGATAGATATCAAAATTGGTAAAGCTTTTTATGGACTCAATCACAAATGAAACATCATCTTTGATAGATGAAAGAGAGTCGATCGAAATATTTGCTATCCTCTCACGGAGGTCGCTCCATAGCCTTTGAAAATACTCCTTTTGGTGATTAAGTATGAATTTTTCACCTTCAAATACTGAAAACACAACACAATAAGGTGTCTGCTTAGCCTTAGTCGAGTTAAGTGTTTCCTTTTGTATTTTCCCATCAATTGGAAGAATTATGGCTGACAAGTTGGGCCCTCTGATCCATCCTTGGCTAACTCGTGATCCTTCACCATTATCAATATTGAGTAGTTCTTTCTCCAACTGAAACATCATATGTTTTAAGTTAGAAAAGAGTTATAAATAAAAAAAAGATGAAGAAGTTAGGAAATGACCCCTTCAACGAAGTTCTCTGTTTCTAGTAGATTACTTGCAACATCACCAACATCAACGTCCCTTGCCTCCAAAGACTTGGGGTTCTTTTCAAGTCTTTTTCAATGACGGTCTGCATTGCTACTACCACTTTTCTCCAAATAGGGAAGGTCATCCTTTCTCTTGTTGGCTTCAGGAAGCTCAATGGCTTTGGTATCACATCTGTCATGAGAAAAAGGGATAGATACATGTGTAGGATTTTGAGCATTTCCGTCAAGAGGACTTGTCATGTTCTTTGTTTTTTAGAGAAACTTTACTTGACTTCATGTTGATTAAAGTCGAAATATTTTCCTCAAAATAATCGCCATGGATGTTGGTCCACCATGTCTTGTAATCTTCAAAAGAGAATTTCTTTGCATTTAGTGGCATACATGGAAGATAAGCCTTTGACATAGATCTGGACAAAGTGCATAAGCACCAATAATGAACTTCTTCTTCCAACGAAGCTTTGTGGATGTTTCGTGTGAGAGTTCCCAGTACTACCTAATAGAATTTGAATTGGCGACTGAATCGATGGGGACTGTAAGGCTCAATAATAAAGTATTCGTCTTGTCACAAACAAAGATACTTCGAACGGATGGCGATGAAGTAGCTTTGCTCAAACTCCTTCACATTCCCATTGTCAACATATAAGAAATCTTTGCTTTTGGTAATCATGGTGCAAGTCCAAGAAACAAAGTCTCCTTTATGGATTCGCTTGCGGGCTTCTTTGGAATCATAGTACTTTGTACTACCTTCGCCAGAAAAAATTGCCATTTTGGGGCCGCGTAATCCTTGCCAAATATGGTAATGAGTCTTGAAGTAGTGCACCAACCAACTATAGACAAAGTGGATAGAAAATGTTGAATATACACGAAATGGTCTTGGAGAATTTATAACCTTATTTAGGCCCTTGTAGATGCTAGTTAAAACAAGAACAACAAGGTTCACTCTCCATCCACTTGCCATAATGCTCGCCATTTTGAAGGTACTGGGGCGTATCGAATTGATGTCATCATTGGAAAGAACAAATACACAAAGCCAACAAGCTAAATGTGTCGCCAAATATGTCTCATCTCTTGAACTCTCTTTTACGCCAAGCTTTGAAAATAAGGCCATCTCTTGAACTCTCTTTTACGCCAAGCTTTGAAAATAAGCCCATCTCTTATGGACACCATTCTTCGTGTATGTCAAAATTACCAAGTGGGTTGTGGGTTGATTTGAAATGACTCGTCTTCTTTTCTCTTCATGGAGAAGGAAGATGATACTTAGTAGCTTTCTTGGACCAAAATCTAACCCACTCATCGATGAATACTTGAGAAGATTAATCTCCATTAGCGCTCCCTTGAAGCAAATGATAAGTATAAAATAGATGTTTGCAAGAGCGAGGGATAAATCTACTTCTCGCCTCATCAACACCAGTGAGCTCCTTAGCGTTAGGGATGACTTCGTCATATAGAGATCCAGTTATAGGAAGGCCCACGATAGTGTACAATTCTTATAGTGATATGGACAATTCTCCAAGAGAAGTCGATAAAGTGTTGGTGAGTGGACACCACGCCTCACAAAATGCCTTGACTATGTCAGAATTATGATTATATGTGAACAACGAATCATATACTGAGTCATATATTCACGCCACAAGAAGCTTGTGTTCGCACCGACTGAGGATGTCTTCAAACCACTCCTAATAGCCCTTGATGTAGTGGAATTCACCAGCAAACTGAATGACATCTCTCCACTTGGCTTTGCCTTTGATGATATAATGACCCAATGTTGGCAATGGAGTTGACTCGTTCGACTATTGATGGTGAATTGCTTGCAAAGCCCACACCTTGGAATTTTTGCTCAATGAAATCTCCCTGGACCATTCCACCAAGTAAAGTGAATTCGTCAACTTTGGCCATGGCTTCACGTATCTAACGACAAAGGGAGTATAAACTACCAAAATTGTGCTGTTTTCCATGGGTTGACTTTTGTCATCAAGGATCACCAAATATTGCACCATGGAAGGAGAGGAATTATCTTTGAAATAAACCATTGAAAACTGTCAAAAAAGAAAACAAAAATAAAAAAAATGAGGGTGTTAGCATATTTTATAAAGAAGCTTGAAGCATCAATCTTAAATCTCAGCTTAGTCGTGTACTTGGGTTCTAAAATTCTGTTGATCTTTGACTGAATTTTAGTTGACCTTTTCAAAATGGCAGCACCTAAAAGAAATAGAGAAAAAAAAATGGGGAGAAACAATGATCAGCTTCAATGAAGAGAAAATAGGAGGGAAGTTTTATTATTCAATTGATGAATAGAAATCTCATATGATTAACAATTGACATTCAAAGCAGTATGGCAATTCCAAGATTGGTTCAGTAATTCTAAGAAGTTTCTGAAGCTAACTAATGCATACAACAATTGAAATATATACGCGTGTGTGTGTATATATATATTAACATAAAAAGGGCAAGTAAAGAAACAACGTTGATTGCTTGTGCATGAATAGATGAATTCTATCTGCACTTGAGATAATTTGGTGAACATATGGCATGTTGGGTGATGAGCAATTTTTTTTTTTAACAGAAACAAGAATTGAAGTCTTACCCATTCAATAATTTGCAGCAACAGAAGACTCAAGAATGAAGACAAAGCAGTTTGCATAAAAGTATAAAGCACCAAAGCATAATTTTATAGGCCTGGATGAGAATTAACACTAGAATTCTTCCATTATCCAATTACTTAAGATAGAGTTCAATTAAAAGAGATTTCCAAATTGTATTCTACTTAAGGTAGAGTCCAATGAAAAGAAATTTCCAGCTTGTATTCAAATACGAGACAGAATTATAAAAGATTCCCCTCAAAGATTTCTACGAGTGAAGGACTGGTTGCAAGCTTGAAAGTCGGAAGGAAATTTGGTACTATTTTGGTGCTCAAGACTGAATACACCATGTTGTCAAGAAAATCATCCAAGAAGATTTCTCTAAAATAAAGGAGCAGATCATCCTCTTCAAATTTAGGAAGTGTTTGAAAGGGAAAAGAAGCCTGAAGCTGCAAAGTGTTAGAGTAGTTGCAATTTAATTATTACAAGTTCAAGTGGCTATTTAATTCCTGAGTCATTATTGAAGTTTGAAGAAAATTTTTGATATGGCCGAATTGATTTCAAAAGAATAAAAAGAGATGAATTCCAATGTGTAAATGGATCTTCTTGATAAATATGAAAATTTGGGCTTGGCTTTATTGGTCTATTTGTTTTGATTGAAAAGAATATGACCTTCAAATTAAAAGGATCAAAAATCAAATACTTATGGATCATTTATTAAACTTTATGATTCATTTGTTTGCATCTAAAAGTCAATAATGCCAAAGAAAAAAAAGGATGGTGAACCAATTATCGTGACTTATTCACTCCAAGACCGTTATTCATGAATAAGTATCAATGGGCATTTGTAGACAAATTAAATTTGTGTCAATTAAATGGCGACACGTGTAAAATAATATATATTAAATATTAATTTGATATTTTCTATTTATATTGGTAATTTAATCAAATTTAATTCCTAAATTAAAAATTTAATTAATTAATATTATATTATATATTTTGTTGGTCAATTAAATATCGTCAAGTGTTAAATTTCAATTCTTGAGAATCAAGATTGTATCAAATCTTGTGATCAAGTGATAGATGTTAATCAAATCATGAATGGTCAATCAAATTGTACTATTTTATTAAATGACTTATCCAATAACTCATATCCTACAAGCATAAATAGGAGTCATTCGTAAGAGTTAAAAACATAAATTGTGAAAAAGAGGTCCAAACAAGAAAGGTGTTGGAGGAAATTCTCTCAATCCAATGAAATCTACGGTGTTCAAGGCAAAAATCAAGGCATTTATCACAGAGTTCATCCAAATAATAGCGTTTAATTCGAGAACAAGTTATTAAACTCTCGAATTAATATTATTGAGGATTAAATCCATATTGGAGGATATCAAATGGTCAATTCCATCAATAAGTTGTCAAATTTCAAAGTCATCGTTCATAAAGTTCTAATGTTTGATTCGATATTAAGGTGTTAAACCCTCGAATTAACTTTATTGAAAGACGAAATCCAGCTCGGAGGAGACCAAATCAGCAATTGCACCTCCAAAAGATCAAATTCCAAAATTTCTTTTTCTTGAAAAGAATAATCAAAGGAATTATATAGATTGTAACCATTTTACTATTCCAATTCAATAAAATTCAATTTATATAATTTTTCTTATTTGTTAATTTTTACAAACAACGAAATTTGTGTTACACTAATCCTTAACTACATTATTCTTTTTCTCCTGGTTGTTGTGCAAAATCAATGTTAGAGTTGTTGGGTCTTTTAGCTCAGTCAAAATCCTATGATATTTAAGTAATAATCAACCTCAGTGAGTATTTATTAAAAGAAAGTAGTGTTTAATCCATATCTTAACCATATTTGAAGGCCTATATATAGAGTAAAAATAACCTTCTTAAAGTAGGACTCAACATCCTATTCGACTTGAGTCTATTCCTGTTATAATTATGATTCAAGGTTTTATTCCTAGTTGAACTCAACTTTCTAAAAATCTTGATATCCTAAATCATTAATTGAGCCTTTCTCATAGGTTAATATGGACTAATAAAGACGACTCATCCTCAATCGATTCATATGCATCATGTTCGACTTGCCCTATAATCTCGGCAGCTTAGCCCAAGAACTCGATCTCACTATCGTAGGAGTGATCCTTAGGGTATCATGACTTAATAGTTCAAAGAGTCTTAGGGCTCCCTTATTGATTGGGAGGAATTACCCGAAAAGGGTAGCCCAACCACGCCTCACTTGAAAAAACTCAAGTTGATAGCTATCTAAATCATTGTAACTTGATACTAGATAACTCAACCCAATATCTTAGGACCAATCCAAGTAGTATTGGCAATCCATCCACTTTGTCAGCACAGCTTGGTTTTTGAGCTGAAAGTGTGAGAAAGAGTTGTCAATTCAATCTTCTCAAGCTCAATTATGTAAATCACAGGAAGATCGAGCTCAGTCAACTCAAATACTTGTAAGCCACAAGCTTCAATTCTCCAAGCTTGATTCCAACAATTTAGAAATGTCGAGCTCGATCAACTCAAATGCTTGTAATCAATAATATTCGCTCTTTTGACTTGATTCCATAAATCATGGGAAGGTCGAGCTCCATTAACTCAAACACTTGTAGTCAATAAGCTTTAATCCTCTGAGCTCTATTCCAACAATCCAAGAATGTCGAGCTCGGTCAACTTAAGTGCTTGTAATCAACAGGCTTCAATCCCCCGAGCTTGATTCCAATAATCAAATAAGGTCGAGCTCAGTCAATTTAAATGCTTGTAATCAAGCATCTTCAATCTTCAAAGCTCAATTCCATAAAACACAAGTTGGCCAATCTTGATCAACTCAAATGCTTGTAATCAGCTACTTTCAATCCTCCAAGCTTATTCCAACAATCCAGGTTAGCTCAAACACTTGTAATCAACAATCTTCAATCTTCCTCGCTCAATTCCATAAATCATAGAAAGATTTAACTCGATCAACTCAAATGCTTGTAGTTAACAAGTTTCAATCTTCTGAGCTTGATTCCATAAATCACAGGAAGGTTAATCCAAATGCTTGTAATCAACAAGATTCAATCATTTGACCTCAATTCTAACAATCTAACTAGGTCAAGATGGGTCAACTCAAATGCTTGTAATCAACAAGCTTTAATAGTTCGAGCTCAATTCTATACATCACAAGAAGGTTGAGTTCAATCAACTCAAACACTTGTAATCAACAAAATCCTCTAAGCTCAATTCCAATAATTCTGAAAGATCAAGCTTGGTCAACTCAAATGCCTGTAATCAACAAGTTTCAACCCTCTGAGCTCACTTCTATAAATCACAAGAAGGTCGAGTTCGATCAACTCATCTTGCATTAAAGAAAAATGAGGTCTTCCACTTTTGAGTTAGAGATTTTAGGCTCAGCGAAAAGATTTGGAATATTATTGGATAAAATTCAACCTTCCTACTATCTAGGAATTTGTACGAAAACCAAAAATTAATTTAAAGAAATTAAAATTCCTAAAGGGTTTTCTACTATCCACTAATCCATGATATCACTAAAAAGTCAATGAATAGAGAAATCATTCCAACCTCTTTTCTAAAGTATCTACATTCTTCATCCACTAGGCTTTCTCCATATTGTACTTTTTTTTACTCGAGTTTCAAAACCTTTAATCAATTTCTTGGCTAAGGAAAGAAAGCAATCCCTATCTCTATGCAAACCAACATGTTTTGCAATAGTCCAACTGAGGGTATTTCTAAGGTTGTTGCTTCTAAAGGACATCTTCCTTCTGATGCATATTGAAGAGGGTCAATGCCATTCTGTGATATCTGTGGCTACTAGCAAACTAGTGGAGGAATGTTAAACTAAACTCTTTAATTGAATGGATTGACTTGGTTGACAATTGATTAAATCATTATTAAGCAAACCTATCCAACATGGTTATGAGAACCCTGCACTTCACCCCATTTGAATATCTATGGAGCAGTGCTGAGTTTTCAAATCGACAAATATTTCCAAGGGTTAGTAGTCCCATCATACTTATAGTTGAGCACCCTAAAGTTCATAGGCTACTCATCAACATAATCCCTTCTCTAAATAGGATTCCTCTCTTGTGACTTTTCTTTCATCTTCCATCTCATCTTCTTCATCTCTGTGTGAGGTCCTCCACCTTCTTCGTTAAATCTAGATGAGAGCTTTTTCTGATTCCTCATCAGTGTTGCATGAAAGTATAGATTCCCCAATGTGCCGGGCTTCATCTTGGGAAATTATCCTTTTCTCTTCTCCTACCCTAGCAATTATGTTGTTGTTGGTTCCCTCTGAACAGGCAGAGTTGACTCTCTTCTCTATAGAACGGCCTCTACAGCCACCACGATCAAACATGTCAATTGCTCTACCTAGAAGGACCTCTTAAGGGAGATCCATTTAATGTTATGAAAATTGGACTTAATCGGTCAGTCCCATCAGTTAAACTAGGAATCGGCCATAAGGTCGGTCCGATTTTATAGTTGGTTTGGTTGTCTTCGATTAGAAAAGACCTGTGGTAAACTACAAAAAATTGCTAAAATCAGTGAACCAAATGAACTAATGACCTCGAGTTATTAGCTATTTAACCATCTTTTTTTCATCAAAAGTTTGTACCTTTCTTCCACCAATTTCAGTCGCTTTAGAATTTACTTTACAAGAGTTGTGTTCTCTTTTTCATCTCTCTCATAATTGTACACATCCTTTCTCTCTCCTATTGTTTTGTCATATCCTTTTAAGCTCTTTGGTATATCATAAATAAAAGGCCAGAAATTAGATTAGTTACATTTGTTAGTTTTATTATTTTGATACTTATATTTAGCTTTGATATAAGTATATATATATATATATATATGTATATATAAGGGTCAACTAGTTTTTTTTAAAAATAGTCCGACCGATCTAATTAGTAACTTATTGATCCAGTTAATTATCTTGTTCGATTTTCGATCTGCATTTAAAACACTACCAATTGATGGTCCCTCATCTTCCTCTAAATTTTTATGTTGATTCTCCTTTCCTGCCGTATCCTCATGCCTCAAATCAATTCCCACACAAGTTGCCATTTGATGCGTATCAAAATTATACGATGAAATTACTGCTCTTCTATATTAAGCAACCTAAATACTTCTTGAGAATTCCTGCAAAATATACCTTAGGAGTGTTGGATTTTGGTCCAACAAAAAGCCCCCAATACTTAAGTCGAAATCAATCTCAAGTGAGTATTTTTCAAAAAAAAGTAGTGATTATTAAATGCATACTTTAATCTTGTTTGAAGGCCTTATATAGAGGAAAAATTACATTCTCCAAGTAGGACTCGATATTCTATTGCTTTTGAGTCAAGTTTTGCTACAACTATGACTTAATGCTTTATTTCAAGTTGGACTCAATGCTCCAAAAATCTGGATCTCCTAAGGATCGTCGACTAGGCCTTCATCATGATTAGGACGAATTAATAAAGACGATCCATTCTAACCCTAGTTACCATTATGGACTTTAGCCTATTCATATCCATCATGTTCGGCTAGAATCTCAGCAACTTAACCTAGGAACTTTAGCCCACTATCCTGGGACTGATCTCTTTGGTATCAGTCCTCCAAAAACTTCGGGGCTTTCTCATAGATTGGAGGAACTGCCTAGGAGAGCAGACCATCATAATTCTCATTTTAATAAGCTTCAAGTCAACAATCATCCTAACCATCCTAATATGACATTGATAGCGCGGCCCAATATTTTAGGTCAATTATCAATAATAATCATCATATAGGGTTTTTTCACTTTGTATAGTTTCCCACAATTAATTGCAACCTCTAAAATGGTGCTTCTTTTCTGAATCTAATCTTCATTAGAATAGTATTTACTATGAGATATAAAATAGTAGATTGATTGATAGCTTAGCATATGTTTATTAAGTGTTTTAATAAAAATTATTTAATCATATGTTTCGTCGTGCCCTTTGAAGTCCTTGCAATTCAGACACAGGGTGAGTGTGATGCATGCATTATATCGCATTTCAGTAGTTATCTTTGCTAAGAACTGAAGAGGTGTGCCATTATTGCAGGGACCAACTGATGTTATCTGGGGTAATTAAAAGCTAATGTTACGTAATTTTGATTTTAATATTAATGAGGGTGGCTTAGTCAATTCACAATTAAAAGAAACAAGATCTGCACTTTTAGTTTAGTATAGATATAGATATAAATAGATAATTGAATCGGAATAAAATTTACTCGTTATCCTTTCCGTACTAACAGCTAGACAAATATTTAACATAAAAATTATGCATAATAGCAAAAACATAATTGTTATTTTTACTATTACAGAAATACACGTACATATGTATCTACATTAATTATATATGTATAGCAATTAACAAAATATTTAAAATATACATCCACACCTACAAATAATAAAAGAGTAATATACTAAAATATAATAATATACATAGTTCGTACATTATATATCTTTAGAATCATATATTTTGTCAACAAAGATATGCTAACTAATAAATACTTAGAATGTATCTTTAGAATTATATATTTTGTTAATATGCTAACTAATACATACTCTATGATACTTGTATATATTCTACACTCGCACCATGTGAATACACAAATATATATATATATATCTATACAAATAATGATTAGAGAATATTTATTATAAATAGTGTGAATATACTCACACTGGCACCGTCTGAATGCACACAATAAAACATTTATTTACATATATATAATGATATAATATATCTATGAATATATAATATTTTTAAATATATGTACGCATACACTATATATGTATAAATATAAATATAAATATATATATCCTATAAGTAAATATGTTTTAATGCATAAGTATATATACTTATATATTTATTTAATATATAAAAACTGTAAATATACTATAGTATAAATATATATATTTTTTCTTAATATGTTTGTGGTTTTTGCATATAACAATATATGCATGATATATTAATATACATATATATATACACACACAATATCTACTTGGGTATGTGGGCGTGATCAAAGATTTTAGGAGAAATATTAGGCATATGGAGGGAAATTTCCTTTTTAGTTAGGATTCCCATTTAATCACACTTAAGTAATCATAACCATTCCTCAGTGTTGAATGAGAAATTACTTTTTTCACTTTTATGGCATAGTATGCATTGTTGAATGAGAAAATGACTTTTTTCACTTTTATTACGAATTATGTATTAATGGGGTGAGAATGAAATATGCATTCTTATATAATTGGTATAATTTAATATTAGAAATAATTATTTCTAAAAAAATCATAATTTCTAAAAGTATGATTCAGTCATTCCCTTCATCCTCTATGATTTAGTCATTTTCAATCAGTTAGAAATGAACT